>JAVTVY010046399.1:0-19963 GCA_036873755.1 Hanleya hanleyi | reverse complement strand
GGCATGATAAGTTATCCTGTCTGGGTAACTGTTAATATAATCATAATATTTTATGGCCCTTACAGCAATGTCAAGCATCAATGGATATATCCCTAATTCTGCTCTAGCACCATTATTATTCGTTGTTCTATGAACCCCTAGAAGTCTTTTGCAGAATCTATTCTGAATTTTTTCAGGATTTAAAGTGTCCGTGTTTTTTCTAAGTAGATAATCTGTCCCCCATACTTCCGAACCGTACAATATAACTGGCTTTATTAAAGTTTTGTATAAATGACAAGAAATATCTATTGGGATATTTCTATGTTCTATATTGTTATGCAGGGCATAAGATGCACGTAATCCTTTATTTCCTAACATAGTGGTGCATTCATTAAAATTTCCAGTTCTGAAAAAAGTCACTCCAAGATATTGGTAACTGTCTGCAATTTCTAATTCTGTGTCATTTAATCGCCAGCTGTGATCTACACATTTAGGTCCTCTCTTGAATATAACAATTTTTGTTTTTCTCAAAGTTTGCGTTTAGTTTATTAATTTGACAAAATATGTGTAGACTGTTCAGGCATCTTTGCAGTCCTTCAGGCGATTCGGACATTAACATAAGATCATCTGCAAATAGAAGATGTGATACATTGAATCCATTCAATTGAACGGGATCAGAATCCTGTGGTATAAAGTTTTTTATATTATCGATAAATATATTGAAGAGTGTTGGAGATATGCTACACCCTTGTCGAACTCCTACATAGGATTGGAAACTGTCCGACATTTCATCATTGACCTTGAGTTTATACTTGATGTTATCATATAAAGATGTTAGTATGGAGAATATTTTACCATTTATGTCCTTTTCCTTTAATTTGTCAAAAAGAAGATCGCGGTTGACAGAGTCAAAAGCTTTCCTGAAATCAACGAAACATGTATAAACTGGTTTCTTATTGGATCGATATTTATCAATTATAGTGCGGAGTGTGAATATGTTGTCTGTTGTACGATAATCTTTACGGAAGCCAGTTTGATTTCGACTTAGAAGATCGTTAGTTTCCAGATGGGTTGTAAGCCTGGTGTTTATGATTTTCGCAAATAGTTTGCCTAAAACATTGCTAAGAGCAATGCCCCGATAATTATTCGGGTCAATTTTACTGCCTTTTTTGTGTAGGGGAATAATAGTAGATGCTGACCATGCATCTGGAAAGTGACCACTGTCTAGTACCATGTTAAATAGTTTGATCGTTTGATCTATGATTAACGGAATTGTAGTTCGAAGTAGTTCATTACTTATAGTATCTTCACCTTGACTTTTATTAAGTCTTAAAAGCTTCAGATTACTATGAATCTCTTCAGCTAAAATAGGTTTATTCAGGGTTTCGTTTAATGAATTATCAGTGGTTGAGTTTGGATGTGTGGGACAATTTGTATTTTTAACTGAATTATGTACCGGTACATCAGATAAATTTATAAAATGATCCAATAGAACATGTTTATCAGCATCTATCTTTGATTTGGGTTGATCACTTAATGTTTTGATGATTTTCCAGTACTTAGATGAATCAGATGATGTGCATTCTCTTAACTGGTTCACTAGGTTAGTATAATAATCTTGTTTTTTTGAGCGAATAAGTTTTTTATAATTCTTTTTTAATATATGGTAGTTTAGTCTGGTTACATCAGTTTGGTTAGAATTGTAATTACTATAGCCTTTTTCATGTTATTCTGAGCTTGTTTGCATTCTTTGTCGTGCCATTTGTTCTTTTGTGAGGTCTTATTAGATTTTACTACAACAGTGGCATGACAATTAAAAGTGTGTAGGATTTGTGTGAAGTCATCAACACATTTGTCAACCTCTGCATTACTTTTCCTGTATGATGTCATCATAAAATTATTAAGCTGCATTTGTATTCCAGGCATACTGTAAGTGTTTAGGATATAACCCTCACTATTTTTGGTCCATTTTCTTTTAAATTTAATTTTTTGAAATTTTTGATTATGTTTAGTTTGAATTGTAGGTTGATTTATAAATAGATTGAGATATACAGCTTGTTGACAATGGTCAGACAGTGGTGTTAAAGAATATATATGAAAATATTTGATGTATTGGTATAAAGATTCAGTTGCACAAGTGTAGTCTACAGCACTGCGTCCATTATATGTATGACATGTAAATTTGCCAAGTCTGTCACCAACCATTCTACCATTCAAAAATATTAGTTTATGAGCTAGGCTCAGATCAAGGAGTTTCCGACCAAAGGTATCCACTTTTACATCTTGATTATTTCTATTTGACGTTATTACATTAAAATATGTATCAGGTATATGTGGGTGAAAATCTACACCATCATTGTTAATAAGTTCCTGTACAGTACCCACTCGAGCATTGAAGTCTCCACCAAGCATGATCATTCCTTTTGTAGAATAGAAGTCGACCATCTGGTCAACCTCTTGAAAGGGGTCCCTTTCTTTGAGAAATGCTTTCCAGTATGGGGAGTTATTTGGACGTATATATATAATACCCATGTATATATCATCACTTGTACTTATAGAATCTTTCGAGATCTTGGCCCACACCATGATATCAGATGTATATACAATATTTACAGTAAGACTTGATCTATAAAAAAATGCTATACCCCCACGTGTGCTATCTTTAACTCGTGGAGCGTCATTAAAGAATTTGCATTCATACCCAGGAAGAGAAAGTTGGAAATCGTCTGGTCGCCAAGTTTCTACAAGCCCTATCAGACTGAATTTATTGACACATTTAAGAAAGTCTGTATTCTCTAACTTATCTTTGCTGAGACCGTGAATGTTCCAGGATGAACAGCTCAGTTGATTGTTAGACATGAAGGATATAATATAAACAATGTAACTTGTATGGGATAAAGCTTGCAGGCTATCATGTGCGAAAATATTATCACAAGTGTTATATCTAAAACATAAGGGTGTAATGTTCATTTACATATGAGGGGGGGGGGGGATAATTCATGTTGACAAGGGAGAGTTATCTTATCTTAAAGTTAATAATTGGTGTATGAAATACCTTTATCGCTACAAGAATACATGTACCATTTTACTGCATTGACTGGAGTACAACTTTCAGGTCATTTATGCAATATATATGATGGACTATAATTAATATCATTTTAGAAATACAACACTGGACCAGAGATTAATAACTATTAGCGTTTTTAAGAATGCTGTATCCTGTATTGCCATCTATGATGGAATAGAATTACAATCATTAAATAATACATTGTATCAAATTAATTGTAAGATTAATTATAATTGGTGTATTAAATACCTGTATCGCTATAAGAATGCATACTATTTGATCTTATTGGCTATAGACTTCAGCACAGATCATGAATGCAATACTATAATGGACTATAATTAACGTCATTGTAGAAATACAACATTCATTCAGAGCTTCATGACTATTGAATTGAATTGTATATCATACCGTCGGCAATAAATTGAATTCAAACAATTACAAGAATTCAGTGTTTTCTCTCTTCTTGTCTAGCACTATATGCTTGTGGTCACACAATCGTGTTATAACCCAAACAGATTATTAAAATAGAGAGGATAAAAGCGCAACAACTTGTTGAATTGTGTTGCGCTGCGATGATTGAGAGCTTCTAGCATCCAATGCTGGTTTAGGCATTGTGCTACTGAGAGTATCAATGTTCTTGTCAGGTAAAGGCCATTCGGAATGAACTGATTGGTATGAAGGTTTATATTTTGGATGTTCTGATGACATAGATGGCTGTACAGTATCCCTCCATAACTCTTGGCCCACCTTCCAGGGTTGACTAGTAGCATTATACCAGATGTCCTGATTACCTCGTTTCTCCGACTTCGTAACTGTTCGCCATGCAGGTCGTGGTGAAGTGAGGGTACGTTGTGGGACCTCAGAACTTCTGTAGGTGATACGTTGTGGGACACCAGAACTTCTATAGTTGGTACGTTGTGGGGCCTCAGAACTTCTATAGCTGTAATGTACTGGGATGGGGTGGGACACGGGATTATTGACTTTTTGATGCCGTGATGTGCTAGTTTCATGAATTGAGCCATATATCGTTGATAGCATGGCCCGAGCCAGCGCTGCACACCCCAAATGATTAAGATGAATATGATCACGATAGAAGTGAACTTTAGCTGATCCATCCTGATGTTGAAATACATAGTCAGTATCAACCAAAGAGATTCTCCGTAGCCGACATACTGTTTGCACCACCTCATTAGCTTGTGTGATGGCTGCATAAAGCTTTTGTCGACTTTTGCTCGGGAGGATTTTTGAATATTTTATGCTGGCCGACGGGAACTTCCTCTTCACAGTGGTAAGCAACTCATGGAGTTGATCAGGAATGATCTGATATGGTGACTTCTTACAGTCATTGATCCCAACATGTAGGATCACCAGTTTGACATGTCTGTTGTCCTCACTGTTTAGCATCTTTTCAGTTATATCAGATATCCCTGCCCCAGGAAAACATGCAACTGTTACCTGTTCCGAACCTCTGGATAAGCGTTTCTCATCCAGTGGACGAAGGATTGAATCGCCAAGAATTAGTGCGGTTGTATCTTCTGGGATGTGGAGGGTATTTACATTTTTATGTAACCAAGTCTCCTCGTTATTCTGTGTATGTGATACACTTGTAGTAGGCTTATATTCAGAATGCGACGGCTTGAGGGCAGTACCCTCGATTGTTTTCCCATCTGTCATGTCTGTACTCGGAGCAGTCTGCAAACTTAGAGTCCCGCTAGATCTGTTTACCTCCGACAACGGTCCAAACCTGTTTGTGCAAAGGCATGCGCGGTCGGTCACTTCCGTAGCAACGGCTCAGAAGGAAATGGCGGCTGTTTCATCGCTTCAACTGTTTGAAGCGTGAAAAAACAATAAATCATGCCTATGCACAATTTTTGTATCGTTTGAACGTGCCAAGATGTCAAGGAAATAGTAGAAACGACTCGTGGCTGTAGACACCGAATAAAACTACAGTTTTTACGCTCCAGAGCGCCACTACGATGGTGTACAGCCAAGCATTTGCCATTTTCTCTGAAATCAGTTTTCCGGCCGATATCGTTCTTTAGAAAAAATTGTTTTCCCTTCCAAATAAAAAATGTGGGTGGGTGGGCTGCTATGATGAAAAAAAAATGCTTCTCTCCCAGGTTGTACTGGACATTTATTTGCTGTGCTTGGTGGAGGCAAGGAGAATTAATTTGCATATATTGGTTGTTGGGGTGTACAAAGTTTCCCTTCCGGGGGGGGGTACATCTTTTTAAATGGAACAGCCCTTAGCAAATATCACTCACAGTGTTAGAGGAACTAGTGCAAGTGGTGTATGTCTGACCTACTTCTGAAACTTTCCTTGTTCCCACGCCAAATCATATAACGAGATATTGCCTCTTGGCCTATAGAGGCACTTCAAAACATCCAATTACCTAGGATCAATGGTAATCTATTCTATGAGTGGTCTTTTGGATATTGTTTACCTCAGTGACCGAAATGAAAGGGATAGCCATTTACACTCCCCAACCCTTATCAGATTTAATTTTCCTATGCTGTTGTTAATGTTATATGTCAAAGACTTGCATAACGAATTTGTTTTGTTGTTCAAACTGTCCTTAATGAGGTTTCAATTATCCCTGGAGGGGACAGTAACAGGTCATGCAATTTGCTCAATTGCCAGTCAACACAATGGCACCAGGCACAAAGAACATTCAGCCGATTCAAGTCCAAACTGCAGATTTATCAATCTGTACTTCATTCTGTAATATCACGTGTCCAGCTATCCTCCAATCAGCATTCAGTCCTTGTCTTTTGTAAAAAGATGGTGAGCTAAAAAAAGTGTACCTAAATTAACCGAGGAGAGCTAATACGAGAGCTGAAAATCGCTCTCCCAAATTTCGTGAGGGGAGTGATTTTGTTTTAATTGTTTAACCTACCACATTATATTTTTGATTAAATTATTTTATTTTTCAATTTATTTTCAAACGAAAAATTAATGAAAATAAATTATTCTATTTCAATTTAAACAAGTCAATATCAAAAGTGATGAAGATTTCAACAGTCACCAGTGGGGAATACGGCCGTACGTACCAGACGATTGAGCAAGCTCACTCTGCATATAATACTCGTCGGAACCAACCATGCGCGAAGAGCAGTGTTCGTGGAGGTTCTCGAAAATAATCGGCCGATAGTATAAAGTGAACGAGAAGAATGTTTGGCGAATGATCAGACGAGTCCCAGTTCAATATTGCCCAAGAGTATTGACATCCTACTGACTACAGGCTCTGTGTGCTGATAATGATGTGTAAATCATCTACCTTTCTTAGAAAACTTCGTCAACTGCTTCAACTTGTTCAAGGAAGATTTGCTGCAGTTACCGCCATTGTTGTCAGCTCTCCGCGCACGTGGCAAATATTGCACGATCCCATGCTAGGAATAGCCTGTGCAAGAGACTACCGATTGTCAAACAAGCGAAGAAATTATGGCCGCGCTGGAATTGACGGCGATCGTTTGCTGATTAAAATTTATTTAAGGCATTTCAGTTTATTCTCAGTGATTTTCAGTGTGGAAGAGTTCGCAAAATTAACACCAACTGTCCGTACATTTAATAATAAGGCCGTTAGCAGACACAGCCTACTTATTTCTATATTTAATCTGCTGAATCTAGGTGCACGAAAAACAGTGTACCTTGGATATGATTTAGGTGAGCGATGGTGCGCGAGAGCGATCGCTCACCTCCAAACGCAAGGACTGCAGCATTAGTATGAGGATTTAAACATGAACCAAACATTACAGATCACTGGGTGGATAAGGCAGATTAAGCACATCTAGCGGCTAAGAGATGAATATCTGGCAATATGAATCAGTAGGGAAACAAGGAGAGATGTGAAGTAAATCAGCATAGTGGTATACGAGTGAAGGAAACTTCTGACATGGTCCATTAGTATATTTTACTGTCATTGAATAGTCAGGAATCAGCATATCAGTCCTTCAGAGAAAGATTTTTTTTTTTTTTTTTACACATTTCATTTTTCGGACCTGGGTACTTGACTGTTTCATCTTGATCAGTTGGTCTTCCACGCCAGTTTTCAAGTCTTTGGGTACAGCCAGGATTTCAGCATAGTTATCCACCAAGAAACCAACGATCTGTAACACCAGGAGATCTTCCATATCTGCTTCCTCTGGACTCCGGAGGATGGTACGAGCAAACTTGTCTAATAGCTTAAAGAAAGGAATGAAAATCTCACCATTATTTTACTGCAATATGGCAGATGTGAGAAATAATAACAGAAAATTACACCCATGTGTTATAACACTGCAACATGTTAGCTGTTGGACAGTGGCTGAGCAGCATGAGTTTTGTACTGTGTCTGTTGCCACGAGGGGAAGATCAATTTTCTCTACATGATGACTGTACATGGATAGTCACACATGTCAGGCTATTCATATATCATAGTTCATTATATCGTCGCTATATGGCCGAAATAGCACTGAACGAGACATTAAACCCCAACTCATTCACTCACACCATAGAACAGATGGACAATTTTACATCAATAATATATTGTGATAAGACTGTTGCGAAGAAATAAAAAGAATATTCCCCATTATATTATTGTGACAAAACTTGGCCTCCGGGTGATTGGCACTGTGCAAGTCTTTACTAGCAAATTCCCCTATTGTGGGCAAAATAAATATCCAGGCCACAAACTGAATGTTATTCATTTAATGGTCCATTTATTCATGTTTCTCCAAAATGCTTAGACAGTTTAAAAGATGTATTTCATGGAGTATATTACTCTGTGTGGACAGAAGAAGGTAATATTCAAAATGCATGGAGGGCTAAATATTACCAGCGTTCTCATTGGTTGACTTTCATCCAGTGTTAGCTCATCATTCTCCAGCATCTTACTGATCATTCGAAGTAGAAGATGGAGTTTCCGTCGATTAGCCGGTGGCAAAAGGAGGAGAGATAGTTGTAGAGACTGCTGCATCTTCTCTTTTATATCCTTCGCTGACAAGTCTGCAAAATGAACAGATTCAGTAGTGAACGATGAAGAAACTGTGTTAAAACCATTTAAATACTTCCCACATTGCCAAAAAATGCTTTATTTGTAAACGACTTCAGTGAAATTGATTACAATTATTAATGATTTACATACAACAATCATGCTCCATGGATGTGAATAAAAGCCAAGCTATCATCACACATGCATTTCCTCCATTTAAAACTATTTGTTCATCTGTTATTTCATCAGCATATATTCAAAGAAAATGCTGTCATTGTCAATACTGGTCATGCCATTTTAAACTCTGTCACATCCTTAAGTCTGATTTAATTTGTAGGATAAGTTTGAAACTTTCAGTATACATGTACCAGTATTCAGAGTTGGGGGGGGGGAGTGAGACTCAATAGATGACCGACAACTTACCTGGAAAACTACCACAGCGTTTTGCAAATGAAGGCGTACTCAGCTTGGAGTCTGGAACAATGGGTGACGCATGGAGCTGAGAGAAACTACTGCTTCTATGGCTGAGGCGGGATTGGGGTTTGTACCCGGGACCATACATGACCACCTGATCCCTCTCCCTGCACTGTTCAACTTGTATGTGAATACGTGGGGGGCGGGGAAGTTGGAGTTTGTTCATTAGGTCCGCACCGGGTAGACTGCAGCCTGAGCGATGACGTTCTTTGTGAGGATAGCTGGGAGGGGGTTTATATGGGGGAGGCTTGGCAATAACCGCCTCTTCACTATGACGATCAAAGTTGAATGATGGGTTGTCTATTCCACACATGGCACTTTTACTGCTTGAAGACACAGATGCTGAATCTGCATCAGCACCGGTGCACATAGGTGGGTTCACCTTGACTATGGCATAACCACAAGAGTCCGTTCTCTTTCGCTGCCCTTGCCGGTTTCGGGGGAGCGTGCAGTAATCAAAATGGTTTCCAGACTGATCTCCGACATGGTCATTAGTCTCTGATCTGGATCTGAATCCGGACCTTGATACATGCACTGGTCCATTTGGGCCGGACAGTGCCCGAGTGCGGTGCCGATTCAGAAAACGTCCAGCCTCTGTCTGAGATAGATTAGTAGGACGATCAAGGGGTAAGCCCTTGTGGTCAAACTTATGCTGCCATGTGACCTGGTGGTCAAGGTCCGTTTCTAGGCAACCTCGAGAAAAGAAATCTGAACCGGCTGATGAGCCGCAGTTACTTGATTCTGATACCCTCGAAGTGTAAAACACTCGTGTTACAGTCCTGTTGTCTGGCCCGAATGCGGTCTCGTACCTTGTGACGGGTTGAATGGGAAGACTAGCCACTGATCCACATCTCTTAGTTCCATATATGTTGGAACTTTCTGCAATGGGTTCAGCGTTTGAAAGGTGCAATGATGTCGTGCTCCCATAAGAGTCCTTCAAAGATGATTTCTTCTGCCTCTGTGCATTGCGTGCTGATCTACGATAGCAGGGACCAGCAGAGTTCATTGTCAAGTTCATGATTAAATCCTCAACAGATGCAAATGATGAAAGGATGGAAGGAGTATTGAGAAAGTCTGTGGTATTTGGAGAGGAATGCTTCATGAACCGGTTCTCTGTCCATACTGTGACACACAACCATGCCAGAACAACACAGATGACACATGCAATTGAAGAATAAAGGTGTATTCAAATTATTATTCTCTAAAATGACATTTAATCTCGAACAATTAAATGAAATCATGCCCAAAAAAAAGTGTTATTATTAAAATGCAATTAATACATGAAATCACGCAAACAGTGTGGTAACAACATTTATAATACTAGATTTATTTAATTGATATGATAGCGAGGTAAGTATATCTTGATAAACTAGCCAAATATGGTTACAAGACCGGAATACTCACCGTAAACATTTGTGATCACCTCATACATATCATGTGTTAGTAGAGGCTCTCGTAAACCCTCAAAGTACTCCACCACTACTCTAAACACATCCTTCTCAAAACCAGGGTACTGAGGTAAATGGGCATCAATCTTGTTTGGCCCTAAAAATCAGAAATTTGAATACTATGACAGGATGCATATATTCATACGGAAAAAAAACAACAAATACATAAAAGATAATGAACAAGGTTCAAAAGAAGTAAGCTAACAAAGTTTCCTTTGAATCGAAAACAAGAAATATTCACAATAAAACCAGAAAGTGGGCACATGTTGCAAAGAAAAGCATGAACATATACAAAACAAGGTTTTTTTTAATATAAACATGATAAAGGAAGAATTTGTACAAACATATAAAAGCAAAATTGAAAATGAACTTTGGGGTCTTGTTTAAAAACCACCCGAGGGCCAAATTGATCAAAACAATTCTACTGCACATTTCTTTAATACCATATTGGTTCTTTCTCCAGTTGAGATTTTTTTGCATGTTTTCTTAGGTGCAATTGACCTAAACCCTGATGATGTATTATACCTCTTTCAATCACGTGATGAACTGTGCATTTATTGATCTGCATGATAGGTCGACACTTATCCAGAAATCTAGCCTCACTTATGTAAGACAAAACTAATTAAATTGTCAACGCACAATACATGTGCTGCTAGGAGTAGCAAAATTTTGCCTGATTGAGTGGAGACCATCTCAATCTCAGTAAACTCAGATATAATATCATGGAATCTGAATTCAGCCCTATATAAATCCCATGCGAATTTGAAATTATATTTGTTAGCCAATCAGGCGGCTAGCTTTTTGAAATCACGCCCACAGTAATTACAGACGGTAGCATGTGGACTAATTTTCACACATTATCAGGAAACAGTACCCAAATATTGGGCCATTTCCAGACGGTCTGCATGGTAAGCAGTGAAGATCAACGAGTTTACTCCCGTCGAAAAGTCTGGCTTGGTTAGGGGGTAGAAAATATCGAAAGATTGTGCCGTGCGAAGATGTTAATCTCCGTGAAGTAAACGTCAATCATTGTCAGAGAGAAAAGTCAGAAATTGACGTGATTGGCTTATTATGGGATCTCGCAAAATATCGGCGAACAATTTGCACGAAGTTTTCATAGCATTACGTCTAGATGGTATTCCCCTGATTTACCATCTTGGTTTACATAGATTGCATTACTATCAGTTAATAGGCTCTAATCTGTTCATTACTTCAATTCCATTTCTTAATTTCTCCAGTTTTTTTAAGTAAACCCATTTATTTCTGGAAGAGTATTCATCATGGTGGTTCCAAATTTGGCATGGTACTGTGCCTCAGTTTTCTAAATGTTGTTCTGGTTACTAAGACATTACTATGAATGTAACCCATTGTATTTTCTCCAATTTTGTTTAATTGAAAACGAAGAATTCCACAGAAAAAAGATCTGGACCAATTCCTCAAAAATCTGAGGCACCAATATTTTGTTGCAGGGTTGCTCTACTCAAAGTTAAAAATTTGATAACAGAGGCTCATTTTAGGAAAAGACAAGCACTTGGATTGGAATAGCATCATACCTACCAATCTGACAACAAAGTTCGCCTATGTGAAATCCCCCCCCACTAAAAAAGGCCTATTAATACCAGTAATATTTTGATCATGTTCTCACAATAAAATGACAAAAGCCAGAGTGTGTGTGTGTGAAAATCCACTATTGGGTCACAAGCCCTTAAGCATAAGGTAATTTATGATTGAGGGAATCCAGTTTTCATGTGATTACTATACTTACAGTGTGCTAAACATCTCATTGCAGACAGTGCCCAGTGTGGAAGTTGATCTAGAATGCAAAACAAACAGAATAATACAAATAACATATTACAGTATGTGTTTCAACATCTAAATTAGAAGAATTTTTTATCATTGCCATAAATATGATAAATAATTCATCAGCATAATTATAAATAATTCATCAGCACAGCATGACCAGTGTACTGTCTTGTCAAGTTTATATGGAGCGAAATATATGCCTACCCTGCTTCACATTATATGAATCTATGGAATACATGGTCCCAAATATAAATCTCTTAATAAAGAGTATAAAGGGATGTAAAACTATCAACTTAATTTTATTACATTTTAATAATGAAAAGATGAAGACAGTGCATAAAAGGGAAGATTGACGGTCAGCTGTATATGAAATTCTATTTTCTTATACTACAGATACAAAGCTCTGTGATGGTTCAAGTTTTGACTCCAGTTTTTGACTTGCGATGTCGAAAATTCCAAAAGGTGGACTTCCTACGTCCAGCTCGCTATTTACTTACGGTCACAGGCACAAGAAAAAGAATGACCAGAAAATTTACGACCTGAATATTTATTATAACCGAATGTCATTAAAGCACTTGCTGTTTGACCGGACGAGTAACACAATAACATGTAGTCAATTCTAGGACTTAAGAGTTTGATGACAATACAAGTACTTACCGTGGGCATCTATATTTGTGACCACACCATTCTTGTTGACAAACAGACAGTTATGCATAATGGACTGACCACTGACTAGAGAACTGTCCACTATCTCATCAAGGTTGTTCAGGCCAAGGCTATTCTGTAAACTGAAAGTGAAACCATAGTGATAACGACCATCTCTTATTCACAGCCATATAATAATCTATAATAATCTGTTTTCAACAGGAATACAATTGGAACACATAATTTCACAGATTTTTGAGCAAGTTAACGGACATGCATACATGTAGACAAGCATTTCATCGATTAAAAAACAAATCATAATTTTTTAGTAGTTTTAAACTAATCTGTTTCCTTCATGACATACATCAAGCCATGACATTTCACATAATCAAACCAAAGTATCCCAATCCAAAATTAATATGTTACCAGCACTGTTCAGTCCCCTGTATGAAGACAGTGTGCATACATGTGACAGAGCTGTCCCAATACCACCATGTTATAGTGCTGTCTCACTGAAGGACCATGCCATAAGTAGACATGATAAATTATACAGTCACATTATCTGGATACTAGGCCAATCAGTCCTTGATCCTCTTACTGGTCAGAGCCTCAGGAGAAAGCAACAGATTCATTTTATTTTTAACCTGAGGTAAGATTAATGCCAGGACTTCCGGTTTGAGAGGTGGACACTCTAACCACTACATAGCGGTGCAGTTATATACCTGTAAAAGGCCTGCATTTTGAACAATCGATACACAGGCTAACTAATTTTTAGGTTAGGTCAAATTTCGAGGTGTTATGGCCTGTACATGCAGGGCCTGATCTAAACTTTTAGTTTGGGCACCCTTACATGGTGCAGAGTGTGAGAAGTTATAGTGAAATACATGTAGGCTGCGATGTGGGACTGTCGAAGTCCATGGAAGCTGTGAGAGTATCAAATGGTCTAAATACAGTCTGATAACTTAATATTTGGCAACAGTACTTGCATAAGTATAGGTTTCAGCCTGTTCAGAGTGGAAATTTGCTAAAAAACAACAACAACAAAACGGGCCCAAATTCATGGTGCTCAAACCCGTTATAACAGGTTCAACAAATGGCCTGGATCAGGCTCTGACATGCATCAACAAAAGTTTGGAAGGAAAACGAGTGGACAATTTCAGGTGCAGATTCGACATGGACATGCTACATAGCTGTAGAAGGATGATCAGGGTCCGAATTAGGAAATTTGTGATGACCTGCTATTTTTTTCCATCGAAAAAAAAAATCACAGGTCAAATCTAACATCACCTGCTATTTATGAAGTTGGACAGCTATTTTTTTTTCTAAATGTGCAAATCCACCAATAAGGCCTCTGTTAATTAATCTTTAGCTTCTCATGACCTTGGGAGGAAATTATGATGATTCTGAATGCTGTAATTTTTAATTATTTGACTGCATTAAGACATTGCAATAAAAAAGAAGTTTTATGTATGTGGTATTACTGTCAAACTTCACTAAAACTTCGCTGACTGTCCAACTAAAAATGAGGTGGGCATTTTTTATATTTATTATTATTAATTTTTTTATTTGGCACACATGTTCTTCAAAACTGAGCACCAATGGAAAGTTGATGTCAACTTTGATATGTCAAAGACAACTATTTCCCCTAATTTCTGCAATTAGAACTGCAAAAGCCTTGTTGACTAAATCATGTGAACTATATTTACTTATATTTATCAAAAGTCGCCCCTTGTAAATTGCTGATTGCAATAAATTAGAATCAGCCACCAGAGTTCCATTGGAATTATCAATTAACTGAAATGTCTGCTTAGAAAAACTTCAGCTTGTGAATAGAAGCCCAAGAAAAGAAACCAACAATATTATTTACCATCGGTACTAACTGGAAAAAAAACAGATAGTCCGATTCCGTTTCGTAACAGGTCCGACTTTTGCATGCACCGGACTACCGCGGAAGGATTGACGTGCAGCAACCGGAAGTGAAATTGGCGCGGGAAATGTTGACAGAGAAGTCCAACAACAATGGCCAAAGATCGGCTTGAAATAAATTTTCAATGGATTATTTCTTGGATTGTCCGTTCCTTCAGATAGATCTAGACTCCTAAAAGGTATTTACCAAAATTGATCGCATTTTATCGCTTTTGCTGGATGAAATCCTACTTTCCGCATGCGACAGATAGATTTTTTGGCAACTTGTCACAGGAAAAATTCACTTGCCGGCGCTGGCGGCGGTAGGTAGGCAGGCGTTATTTCGACCGCTGCCTTGTTCTGCAGATTTTATTTTTTTTAGTGGAGTATTTGTACGATGACATCGCCCACGAAGAATTCAATTTACATTGTGTGCAATGGAAACAAAATTATATATAGGTAGGAAACTAAGGAATGGCCAGGAAAATTATGACCTACTACTTTCGGTCGAGATTTTTTTTTTTAGCAAGTCATTTTCCACATCGCCTGCTTTGTCAAAATTTTGGCCTGCTTTTAGCCAATAGCAGGCCGCCATTTCGGACCCTGATGATGGGAGCTACTGCTTTATGGTATATGAAATACACTGTGCAAAGGCACTAAATTTAAAGACGTTTAGAAATTTAATATCACACAGACTCAGTCTGAAGATACTGCACATACTTGTCTAATATTGCTGTTTTCCACGTTTCCTCCACCTCTTGCTGGGTGAGAGGTCTGGCGACCAGTCTACACTCTGGGAGCCCTGTAGAAGGCAGACATGTGACTGGAGTGAGTTTCTCGTGGTCAACTTTGAAAGGCTGAGATAAGTTTGTCCTGCCAACCAAATTTGTCCTGGATCCAAGTGGTGTCCGTGACGTCTTAATTGGAGAATTGTGGGTAAATCTGTTGAACACAAATCAAAGGAGTTTCAATTGTTTCTAGGCTATTCATCTACTAACAAATGACATATTTATACTCACAATAATACAAAAACTATAACTTCAAAACACATCAAGGGAGACAATTCCTCCTATGCAACTATCATTACCTCCCTTTACTCATGCTTTCAATTAATGCATGTGAGAAAGTATTGAAAAAACTAATTCCGCAATGGGCAGTTTCTATTATTTTTTGGGTAGATTCTGATATATTCATACTGGTAGTATTTTACACCCTAATCTCTTTACGCATTAATTCTACTATTTTAAATAAATGTGTCCCCAGCAAGTTTTTTACATTCATCCTTCTTTTCCACTCAAATTGTTCCACAGGAAAGAAATCGAGAATGAACATTAGGTTTGAGGGAACAAAGACTGCGAAGCAAGAACCCAGGAAAGTACATAGTTAAGAATAAACATACTTGAACAATCTTCCATTGTCAGTGAGATCTCCTCTGTTATGTTTACTCCCCCTGACATCTTCAAACACTCGAGATTTGTGGAACTTCTGCAACAACTGAATTGTCTGTGCTCTAAAACAGGACACAGTAATATTACATCATGATGATGTACATGTAATTTATCATATTTACTTAAACTAAACACTGTATTTAGAGGCACGTTCAATAGCAATATTATCCACAAACCAGAGACGAGCCAATCAGAACATATCCAATGACTGTTCATAGGGCGATGTATTCTCTCAGTAGTTACATCATTCCTCTAGTAGTATTCTCTCAGTAGTTACATCATTCCTCTAGTAGTATTCTCTCAGTAGTTACATCATTCCTCTAGTAGTATTCTCTCAGTAGTTACATCATTCCTCTAGTAGTATTCTCTCAGTGTAGTTACATCATTCCTCTAGTAGTATTCACTCGGTAGTTACATCATTCCTCTAGTAGTATTCTCTCAGTAGTTACATGATTCCTCTAGTAGTATTCTCTCAGTAGTTACATCATTCCTCTAGTAGTATTCACTCAGTAGTTACATCATTCCTCTAGTAGTATTCTCTCAGTAGTTACATCATTCCTCTAGTAGTATTCTCTCAGTAGTTACATCATTCCTCTAGTAGTATTCACTCAGTAGTTACATCATTCCTCTAGTAGTATTCACTCAGTAGTTACATCATTCCTCTAGTAGTATTCACTCAGTAGTTACATCATTCCTCTAGTAGTATTCTCTCAGTAGTTACATCATTCCTCTAGTAGTATTCACTCAGTAGTTACATTGTTACAATATGGTAGTAGGGGTGGTCAAATGAAAAGGACAACTGATCAATAACCCACTCATACAACACATTACGAAATTCAACTTGAGGATAATGACTGTAAACTAATATCGAAGTGTGAAAGGGGTAGTCGACTTGCGTGTATGAAGATGGCAGATATTTGGTGTAAACAACATGTGCTGCAGCACTCAATTAAGAAAATTCTGGTTCCAAAATAATCCACATTTAACATCAAGTTAATAGTTCTCAGGCTGACTGTTTTTATCAGCATTTACCTGGGTGATTGCCAAATGCTGTGGTTAATTGTGTAGCCTGTGTGATTAAATCTCAACCAAACATTCACCCTAATTTATGGTGAACTGGCAATAATTCAACACAGGCATTCATTTTCCCATCCCAAAATGTGATTAAAATTGTTTCCATATGCAATCTGGGGATTATTGAATGTTAATGGAGTGATTGACCAGCAATGATTCTGAAGGGAAGGAGACATTAGGTACTGGCATGACTGGGCAAAATATTATTGAATTTTTGTCAAGCACAGTGAGCATGATGAATAAATGTTTGGATCATAGTTGACACATTTAGGCAAACAATACATGTATCAATACTTACCGCGTAACATTGAGTCCAAACACTGGATTAGCTTTAAGATGATCATGTAACCAATCTACAGCATCATCAGCCACAAAACAGTTGTCATATGTTCTCATGTATCTTCTGTGACGTCCCAGGGGCAGGCCAGTGCGAAATGAACGGATGACATCATTCCACTGAAATACAAAGAATTTAACAAATGTATTTTTTGGTCAGTGGATATGTGGTTCTCTCTCTCTCGTGACAGTGATCAATCTCCCTAAAGATCACTCTCCTTCAAACTGACCGACTGCAGTGCAATGTTATGTCTCAGAGAACACTTTTAAAATATTGTCGGAAAATGACTGGTTTGGAGAATGACCTGTATATTTAGTATCCTAAATCGGGGCTCTATAAATTTGATAGAATCAGATTAGTCAGTGAGTAACTCATTGCCAACAACCACAGAAGGTTTTTCTAGGGTTGCAATTTTCCCGCCAGATTCAGGGAATAAGAGACACTCAAACAACTAACCATATACCGGTACCCAGTCTATATGGTAGAGACCTTTTCAAGCAGAGCTTGGTAAATTTCATAAACCATGTCATGCCCCGTTTTCCCACCATCAATCTACAACTGGTGGACGAGTCAATCGGGATGCACCTAATCTATCTGGAACACTTCAATCCCGGCAACAATATTGTCAAACTGTGAAATAATACTATATTGAAAATATAAACTAGTGTTCTTCAACAGTATATACTTGTATTGAAGTGATACAGGTTACTGTTACTTTATCAAATATTTCAAACAGAAAGTGGCTGCAACCTATTTTGCAAAATTTATAACACTTTGGCTCTTTGTCCTCAGTTTGACCATACACTGAAGCACTGAGGGAGACAAAAAAATGGTGCCCACTACGACTGTTTCACTAGCAAGCAAGATTGTGTTCTCAGCTGCAAGTGAAAACCCATCTTCACAAGTCCAGGTAAATCCTAAATCCTCGCAGAGAGTTTACCTGGACATTTTTGGTGATTTGGATGTGTTCTTGATTCGATGCCTCTATTAAACAATCTTGTACATTTCATCCACTATGCTTGTTTTGAATTAGAATGTCAGTATCCTGAGCTTGCGGTTTTTGTTTCAACTTCCGATGTCAATTTCATCTTGACATCAAAGCAGTTTGGCCCCGAGATGAAATTCACACATGTCACATCTTATATCTCACAGCAGATTGGCCTAATCAACAAGCTTAGCCCGTTCAGTGATTGGGTTGCTTTAGATGAAACCCCTTGAACTATTTATAACCAGAACTCGTATGGGTAACTAACCAAGCCAGTGTATTGATCTTAACATATAGATCGATGCACTGGCTCGTGAGCAGGGTGAAAACACATCACCTCTTTTTACAACATTTTACACCTGCCTTTCAGCACATTTACTGGAAGAGCATTAAAATGCAATTTCCCAAACATCCAGGTGTGTTGCCCACAACTACTATTTGAGAAGTGGTCAGATTTTTATCTAGATTCATAAATTTCCACTGCTATAATTTCACATTTGGATTAGTTTTGAGATTCTCAGTATGAAAAATACAAGTCACTTTTTACCACTGGTAATCAGGGATAAAATTCATTCAAAAACTCTATTCAGACCTCCAAATTTGACTGAAAATTTTTAGGTTTTGACAAAAACTCAATAGCCTATTATTTTAAGGGATGAAACAATAAAAAATCATTGGGAATGGTGGTGAATTTGAAAAAATACTCAAATTGAAGATTTAGGAAATACTGAAAACTGAATCCACTCATTTGAGTAAAAAAATACTCAATTTTCGACTTGAATGAATCCATGTCCAGGTGCCCGATTTTCAGATTTTTTGGAGGATGGCTACGTAGTTCACAAACCAGACCAGACCATATTGTACCATTGAATCTGTACCCAAGTTGACAGCAGATGGAACAGCTTATCTATTGTACTCTGCTCTTGCCTAGCAAGAGTTGTCCAAGATAATGTTGTTGTTTATCTGTACCACCCTAAAGACCGATGGGTATTTATCACTGGTACTACAAGAAAAAAAATCACATGGTGCTATATCCCTAAATGGTGTTTGTCCGGTTTGTTCTCTTAGGCTTGAGATACTAGGCGATGGGTAGTGTTCAATCGATAGAATTTTTGACATCTCGGTGCAGGGTAAGGCAAAGAAAAACATATTCCCATCTTTAGGTACAGAGTAAAGCAGGGAAAGACATATTTACAGTGGTAAGGTAGGTATAGCAATAATGTACCATAATATTATAATCAAGAGAAACATGGTTAGGTTATTCTTGACCCAGACATAGTTATGTAATAATGTTATTCGTCAATATGACCTGTGCATCAGATATTCAAGCCCGTGGGCACAATATTTTTTTTTTTTCAAATTTGCCAAAATATCAGATTCCGGCAATGAATTAGGTATATTTGTTTCTCTGGTTTGCTCGGCAGTCTCTGCGATGATAGGAAATTATGGAAAGTTCTGAGAGAACAACTATAGTATGTAATATAATTTTTCGACCAAAAAGGTCTGAGTACGGTACTGTATTACCATTGATTACCATCCGTGTTTACGAATAGCCTAGTGTGACCAATTAGCATGTGGGTTATAATAGCGTGGGTTGGAAGCTTATATTCCTCCAGCATAGAAAAATATCCAACAGAATGAAATGCAATTATCAACAATCAACATTAACAGTAGATAACGACTGCTCCACCATCTCTATGTCGGTGGATTTTTTCTTGGTGGGTGCATCATTTGTGTGAAATAACGGGACTTACTAGTTAGAATATAACGTTTTATTGGTGCAAGTATATTCATAAGAACCCAGCTTTATTTATACAACAAAATTGTC
>JAVTVY010046398.1:0-20794 GCA_036873755.1 Hanleya hanleyi | reverse complement strand
TATGACATTTTCTAACTTTATGGCTGGAGTTGTATCACAAAGAGCAAATGGCGTAAACATGCTTTCCCATCTCACCCACGCTCATATGGGTATCGATCGTTCCTATTCGAGGACACACTAACTGATGACCTAGTTCAGAACCAGTGATTTGCTCGCCCTCCACCCCATTGGATATCAGTTGATTCCTAAGGAAATAAACATTACACATGTAATGACCACCTGCCAAGTGATACATGTGTGAATCGGTCAGACATTTCCAAGGATGCCAAATTCTAACTTAAAACAACCATGCCGGATTTCATTGCTTCACTGAGAATAATTGGATCTAACTTTTACAAAGCCTGCAGCTCCCAATAGCTCCTGGATCTAGAACACATAAATGAAGGGACCTAGTTTATCGGTGCTATGGCAAAAATATCATGTAGAATGGGATTGTGTGGATAATATCCTTGGAAGTTGAAGTCCTGCTGCATGCTTCACAAACATCATCAAAAGTGAAAATTATCTCCCTTGACCAGGTAAGGACTTGAATGTGTGTCTAAAATGATTTAGCTTCTAGAAACAGACTTCATTTCAAATTTTAATTCCAATTCTGCTACATGTACATGTATAAAATACATACAGAATGAACTGCATACATAATAACACAAAGAACAGGTATATGTATCTCATTACATTCTTATTCAAAGATCAATACCTGGGTAATATTACAACAATACCATGGCGTTATATATTGTTATGATTGACTTAACTTTAGCTGCTGAAGATATTTCTAATTTGAGATCAATGAACAATCATACTAGATTTCATAACTTCATTTATTTTCACAATAAGCAACATAATCGAGATTAGCAAGTGAAGTTTTAAAACATAATATAATAAACAGCATGGGTCTTCTTCAGTTTATTGTAGACAAAAATACCCATGAATATATGTTACCATGATTCAGTCATGATATTACCTGTAATATATTGATGTCGACAAGGTATAAACATAATTATTTGATAGTATTACTAATTGTATGTTGTTTATGATTAACATGAACTTTTTATTTGCTGCGTGGAATTCAGTCATTTGTTCCATAGGGGCAATATTCTCATCAGTCATCACCATTCAATGTGAATGTGATACATGTACAAGTCCATAGTCATTGATACAGTAAGGTGAAGGCGAAGGTGACCTGTAACACCAGTATACAAAATTATACCGAGCGCATTGAATCCTCATCATATGATGTTGAGACAGATCAGAACGAAGTGTCGGTAAAATCAGGTGTGTTTTGAAGAGCATTCTCTCATCAGTGATGATGCTAAACTGTACACATACAAAATATGAAGTGTTGATGTGTTGGGCCTATAGCACAAAATCACAAGCAAGTTGGTACAACAACTAGGCACACGGTGTCTCATTTCTGCCGCTAACGTGTCGATTTAGGTGAGGGGATCCTCTCAGGGGGAGGTGGGAGTGGGATGGGGCCTAATGTCTCAAGCACTTTTCCAGGTTTTCCATCAATATACTCTATTCCATACCCCAATATTTCAAGCACGTCAAATCAAACAAAAAATTATTTGCTGGGAATGTGACTTCACATCCCTGTCTGGACATGCTAGTGAGGAACCCTCAATCCCAGATTAATTACCATTGATGAAGCTAACGTCCAACAAATGCAAAATTGAGCTTGGTATCCGGCCGTATGTTATTCAGTGATGTATTACGCTACGGACCCTGTTGCCTCGACGGAGGTCTTTGCGCTCGTCCAGCGCTTGTTATATATTGCCTCAGTATACTGAGAATATGGCATCGAATGAAATTTCCAGTGAATTTGACGATTTCTGCAAAGAATTTAAGCTGACAGAGCAAAGTATGACTGAACTTGAGAGATTGGGATTTACCTCGGTAGCGGCAATCAATTGATTAGATGAGGCGCTGAATAAAAAACATTTCAAAGATCTTCCACTAGCGCAGATGCTTTTGCTGAACTCAGGGGTAAAAGCGCTTCAATCGAGGGGAACTGTAAATCACACAACAGCGGTACCTGCCCAGCAGACAGCGGCTGTACAGACAGGAAATACGGAACGAGCAGCGCAAGCTTCCCAGGTCGGCTTCGGGCGACAGGAATTACTTCAGGATCGGTTAGCAGACGGTGGATCTCTTAGTGTCAGAGAAGTAATGAATTTCTGGAATCAAACGGACCCCCCAGCAGGCGCAGCTTTACCACAGACAGATGAAATATGGTACATACTTCATGTAAGATATCACGGGAAACGAGCCTAGTTTTGGACTTCGCGATAGCGAACACCATTTAGATAAATAACACTTTTCCGAAATATGGGGTGGGTGGTCGGGGTTATATTACAGAAAGGATTTGTATGTAGGCTTATGTCTTTATGAACTTTCAATTTTAAACAGCGGCGTTGAGGTCTTGTAATCTTTGGATGTACATCTTTCCGAACTTTTAATTCTAAACAGCGGCATTGCGGTCTTCTGTTAGTTTGCATACTATCAATTACTACGCCGCGGCTTTGCGGCGTTGCTAGGTAGGCCTAGATATGACAACAGGTTATAACTCTAGATCGGATATGATGTGTGTGGATATTTAAATTCTCAATGCTAACCAAGCCAGCTCTTCACATCGGGTTAGCTGGGAAATTATCAGTTTCTGCACAGCGGCTTCGCGGCGGTGCTGTGTTTCACTATATGCCAATGGGATAAATGGGTCATGCTAATAACTTAACAGCCGTCCTGCTCTTTCACAGGGTTGGCCTCATGCTCATAGGGACTACCATCCTCTCAACAGCGCATGCTCCGTTTCACAGGCTCATTTATCATCCCTGCCTCCAATTGCGGAATATTACTACGTTGCTATGACATAGGGGAAAACCCACGTACGCGCGGTTCAGTTTAAATCCGACCAAACAACTCCTTCAGTTTTGCACATGAGCAACTACTTTTCATATTCTCTGTGCAGATAAGCAGGAAAAATAATCTCCAGATAATTATGTTAACGCCAAGTCAACAGAGGTATTATGCAGACTTGAAAAGTAATCGAAATTTTCAGCAAACATCTATTTTACTATATATGATGTCATGCAGATCAAATCATTTTATATACATATTAATTCAGATTTCATCTCTATATATAAAGATGTTTTCTACATACTAATTCGATTTAATCTCCATACCAATTCACATTTAATTTTATGTCGGACAATAATCATTTATGTCGTACATAAATCAACCAATAAAATCACAGGAATTATGTGCGACATAAATAGCTTCTTCTCCCGCCATAACTTCACTTCCGTGTTCAGAAAGACAAGCCATCATGGTCAGTAGGCGATTTGTTTACAACTCGCTGACGGTTTGATCGGTTCTTAGATGGTTCACCGTGCTGAGATTTATGAAACAGAGTTCGAGAGTATTATTACTACAATGGTTTTATTTATTCAATAAATAACCAACGTACCTGAATGCAATTACATGTTATCAAAAAGCTATATACAGTTTGAGAGTTGGACATTTAAGAACAAAATATATGTTCTATTCGTATTGAGGTTAGCTTAACAAGTGCAAACTTAAAAGTTAGGAACTGTGTTTAAATCATAAACAGACATCATATATATAATCGGAAAAAGTGTTAGTGAGGGCGTAAACGAATGTACATGTATAGGTACTAGTGTTCCAGGTAGCCCGAAAACATCGGCTAAATTTTTGTTGTTGTTGTTGTTGCTGATAGGAATGCCACACCCCCTTACCTATTTTCACCTATCACAACCAGAGTTTCTGGGTTAGTGATCCAGGGTATACCATTAGTTGTTTGTATTCTAAATTGCTGATACATCGTAATTAAAACGCTGTCTGCATTTTAGTCCTATGGACAAAACTGAGCAATAAATCTATCATAACCGTGTAATTTCACCCAAACTTATAGTATGGAGAGATCCTTTCCGCATTTTGATGGACTATCTTTGTGGCGCGATCCGTGTTCTGGGGTGACTGTTACATCCATCACGTGACCACGCTGTATTGCAGCGGATAGGAATGTTGTTCTTGCTGTCTAGCTTCTCTTTACATTTATCAAAACCATGTTCAGGTAGGTTGTTCTCTAAGAACAATCAGAATTTATTGCTAAGATGTTCAAATATATTTGTATGCTGGCATACGGTAAAACTAGTCATGAACCTTGCTAAGTGTTGTTTACAGCACAATTCCTCATGCTTTCTATGATTGGACAAATTATGCTGTAACGCTCCATAATAATGTGCACTGGTAAAGACTGAGACATCACAAACTGATTCAAACTCATAGTAAGTTAAATGTGTGGACACAGATACGGTTTTGCAAAATCTTCAGGGTCAACGAGAATTTTATAGCAAAATTTAAGGAAATGGCTTCCTTCATTTGAGGCGACACGAAATCAAAAACTAACAGGGGTTCGGTACTGCGGGATTCCCCTGCCAGTTATTTTGATATTGTACTTCTGAAATAAAATAATGTCACCAAACTATTAGTAAATACTATAAAGGAATATACTGTATGTGATTTGGTATATATGACTGTATATACAGGTTAATAACAGGTTAGTATCACATATAAGATATATAAAATTAGAAATTGAAATATGAGGGTATGGAGTTGGGCAATGCATTGAATGAATGTAGCATGATGTACGCTTCAGGAAAATGTGAGGATATGGGATCCGGCGAAGCTTAGTTTAGGATGGTGGAGCACAGTGCCCCGAGGGTGTGGACATGCTTCCATGGGTAGCGCATGGGTTGAGTAAGTGTAGGATCATGTAATCTGTAGGAAAATGTGATGGTCTGGGGTCGGGCATTGCTTAGTTTAGAAGATATAAGGTGGGGCTTGGTGCCCCAGGGGTGGGGACACGCTCCCGGGGTTAGTGGATGGGTTGAATAAGTGTACAGGATGATCTGAGCTCCCAGACAAAATGAGAGTATGGGATCGGGCAAAGCTTACTTTAGGAGATATGGAGTGGGACTCGGTGCCCCAGGGATGGGGACCTGCTCCCCATGGGTAGTTGATGCGTTGAATAAGTGTAGCATGATGTAAGCTCCTGGACTTTTTTCAAAGTCCAGCCTAAACATAACAAGAGTCCAAGGGACTTCAATATACACCCGTATATCTGGAATTACATTGGTCCAAATTTCAAGGTGGTTTAATAGCCTTGATTCCAATTGGTAGCTGGCAATCCAGAGAAAGGTCTACAATTTTGTGCTTCAGAAAATGTAACATATCTTTGAATGATTAACTAAAATGGGTTTAACTTTTGGTAACTAGTTGACTTTGAAGCAAGAGCCAAGAGCTCACAAATCTCACACTGATATCAGCAATAGTCAAACACAGGAGAATAGTAGTTTTCCTGCAAATGGATTCCTTTCAGTCGAGAGAACTTTTCATGAAGGAAGAAGAAATGAAGTAAACCTTTCATCAAGGACCCCTCTCCCCATCGAATTAGTAAATGTATGGTTTTTATTTCACAATATTTTAATTAAATTGTAGCTGTTTCAAACTCCACAGGACAAATGCCATAAACATGTAGGGGAGAGAACTCTGGAAACTTGATTCAGTTTTCGGGGACTGTGTGACCTTGACCTTTGACAAATTGATCTCAAAATGTATGGCTTCTCTTCGCCATATGGTATACTCAAAGTTTGGTACCAATCATACCTTGAAACTAGAGATATCACATACACGACCTCATCTTCGACAGGCATATGAAAATGATTTCTTGATTTTGGGGTCACAGTGACCTTGACCTTTGACCCACATTTTGGTATGTAACACATCATGTCCCTCTAATGTATCTACTGGGAGAAAAAATAGTTATTTTTGATGATTTCCTGATTTTGGGGTCACAGTGACCTTGACCTTTGACCTTGACCTGAATTTTGGTACATGACACATCGTCTTCCCTCAGTGTATCAATGGTTAAAAATCATGGTTTTTAACAATTTCATAATTTTGGGGGTCACAGTGACCTTGACTTTCGGCCTTGACCTACATTTTGGTACGTGACACATGTCCCCCTAATATATCTACTGACACAAAAAAGTACCGGTAATTTTTTAAAATCTCTTGATACTGGGGTCACAGTGACCTTGACTATTAACCTTGACCAGAATTTTGGTACATGACAAAATTGTCTCCCCCTAATATATCAATGGACACAAAAAATCAAGATTTTTAACAATTTCATGTCACAGTGACCTTGACCTACATTTTGATATGTGACACATTGTGTCCCCTAATGTATCTACTGACACGAAAAAAAGTTATTTTTAATAATTTCAGAGAATGTAACATATCTTTGAATGATTAACTAAAATGGGTTTAACTTTTGGTAAATAGTTGACTTTGAAGCAAGAGCCAAGAGCTCACAAATCTCACACTGATATCAGCAATAGTCAAACACAGGAGAATAGTAGTTTTCCTGCAAATGGATTCCTTTCAGCCGAGAGAACTTTTCATGAAGGAAGAAGAAATGAAGTAAACCTTTCATCAAGGTCCCCTCTCCCCATCGAATTAGTAAATGTATGGTTTTTATTTCACAATATTTTAATTAAATTGTAGCTGTTTCAAACTCCACAGGACAAATGCCATAAACATGTAGGGGAGAGAACTCTGGAAACTTGATTCAGTTTTCGGGGACTGTGTGACCTTGACCTTTAACAAATTGATCTCAAAATGTATGGCTTCTCTTCGCCATATGGTATACTCAAAATTTGGTACCAATCATACCTTGAAACTAGAGATATCACATACATGACCTCGTCTTCGACAGGCATATGAAAATGTGACTTAATGATTTCTTGATTTTGGGGTCACAGTGACCTTGACCGTTGACCCACATTTTGGTATGTAACACATCATGTCCCTCTAATGTATCTACTGGGAGAAAAACAGTTATTTTTGATGATTTCCAGGTTTTGGGGTCACAGTGACCTTACCCTTTGACCTTGACCTGACTTTTGGTACATGACACATCGTCTTCCCTCAGTGTATCAATGGTTAAAAATCATGGTTTTTAACAATTTCATAATTTTTTGGGTCATAGTGACCTTGACTTTCGGACTTGACCTACAGTTTGGTACGTGACACATGTCCCCCTAATATATCTACTGACACAAAAAAAGTAATTTTTATAAATCTCTTGATACTGGGGTCACAGTGACCTTGACTATTAACTTTGACCTGAATTTTGGTACATGACAAAATTGTCTCCCCCTGATATATCAATGGACACAAAAAATCAAGATTTTTAACAATTTCATGTTACAGTGACCTTGACCTACATTTTGATATGTGACACATCGTGTGTCCTTAAATGTATCTACTGACAAAAAAAAAGTTATTTTTAATAATTTCCTAATCTTGGAGACAATGACCTTTGACCTTCGACCTTGACCCAATGTTTGGTATGCAACACTTCATTTCTCCCTATTGAATCCACTCACAAAAAAAATAGAAATTTTTGATGATTTCCTGATTTTCGGTACCTCTGACCTTTGGCCTTGATCTACATTTGGTATGCAACGCATCGTCTCTCCCTAGGGCATCCATTCACCAAAAATTAGAAGTGTAGATAGAAAACTATCAATGATTTTCTGATTTTAGGCAACAGTGACCTTTGACCTCGACCTGAATTGCGGTAAGTGACACATCGTCTCCACCTGCTGTATCCAATTGCAACTGTGGATAGAAAACATTCAGAGATATAAACCGGACACGAACACTTCAGTGATTTCCTGTTTTTCAGGCCAGTGACCTTGACCTCTGACCTCGACCTTCATTTTTGTACGCGACACATCGTCTCCCCGTAGGGTATCCACTCACCAAAAATTGGAACTGTGAATAGAAAAGTGTTCCAAATATAGACTGGACACGGGGAACGGACGGACAGACGGACGGAAATCGCCATCACATAATACGTCGGCCTTTTTGTCGGGCGTATAAAAACTTAACCGGACACCGACACCAATACGGCGAGCTAAATATGGGAAGTTTGTCATGTAAGGATCTTCAAACGGGGACCCTGTCGGGTAGCTTTTCCAGGTTTAAAAAGGTTCCCTACATGTCCTCACTTATTGTGTTTTCCTTACATGACGAATAGGCAAAATAATTAATCCATATTCAGCAAAACAAAAAACAAAAACACTAGCCCTCACAATAGCCGACAAAGTTGAGCACTACATTGAGCCAGCTATAGCTTTGTCCCTGGATTTCTCGCTACAGGCTCACCGTTCCTCAGAGCTTAGCTTTAGTGTGGATCACTGGTCCAGCCTGTTAACTTCGAAACTTCGAAATAACTTCTTTGTTCATTGTGTGTGATTTATGTTTTGCCATACTTTGTTTTTTCAAAAGTTGAGCAATAGACTTGAATTGAATCGACTGAATTGAATTGATACGCTTCAGCCTTCCTATTAGCTTCAAGTATATACTAGTGTGGCTAATTTTTTAATTACCAGTGGATCAGTAGTCCACACCAGTAATGCAGAACTAGCTACGGTACTGCAGGCTATACCCAGTGACTTCACAACTTCCCCTCTCTCAAAAGGTAGTTTCATCCAATACCAGTATAATATATTAAAAAAATGTAACGAGTATTAGCAACATTGTATCTATATTACTGAATCATCGATCCAAAAATCTCTTTTTCTGGGATAGAACACTTCGTGCAGATCCACAGAGTTCAGTGAGTGTCCTCCCCCAACAACACAAAAGGAAACGATTATAAGGGTAGTGAATGGGTCTGAGTTGAGTTTTCTTTTCCCTGTGAGGCACTTTGACACGGTATATTCTGGCGGATGACAGATTGCAGCGATACTTTGAAACTGTTCATCATGAATGTATGATGGGGCCACCCCCCTCCCCAACAATACAAAATGAAATATTCTGCCAGACGACAGATTGATGCGGCAGTTTGGAACTATTTTTCCTGAGCGACAGTTTGCAGCGTTGCTTTGACAAGGCATGTTTTACTGGATGACAGATTGCTGCGACAGTTTGAAATAGTTTTCCTGCACGACCGATTGCTGCGACAGTTTGAACATCTTTTTCTTTGGCGACAGTTTCCAGCGACACTTTGACAAGGTATATTCTGCTGGACGACACATTGCTGGGACACTTTTACCTATCCTACATATTCCAACACTGTGTCGATATTTTGCTAATCTTTCTTGTAATCATATGAGGGGCCCTCGGTGGCCGAGTTAGTAACGCCAGAATCGCCCTACAGCAATTTAACGCTGAAAAGTACAGATTTCAGGAACATTTCGCGGAACCTACAATGTACCTCTGAACTCTCAATGTACAAACACTGACAAATTATCAAATCAATAACCTACACATCAGATTTATTGCTGCATAATCCAACGAACAGTTCAATCAGTGACAAACATATATTCTTAACTTCTAAGTGATATGGTCATCCCTTTAATAATCCAATCACAGCATTTTTCAGCTATAGAAGTCAGATAATTTCTCCACCAAAGCGTAACTAGGCTAATGTCGAAGCTGGGTGTTCGGCATGAGTGTGCATGAACTTGGGTTTCGAAGCACTGTTACGAAGAAATATATCTGAAGTGCAGTGTCAAAGCGGTGTTAGGAAAAAATGTACGTGCAATAGAGTGTCAAAGCATGTCAGGTAGGAATATATGTTTAGTCGAATGTCAAACCGGTGTTGGGGAGGAATGTACGTGAAGTCGAGTGTCAACCAGTGTTAGGGAGGAATGTACGTAAAGTATACTGTCAAACCGTTGTACATGCGTCGAGTGTCAAAGTGGGAGGAATGTATGTTTAGTCAAATGTCAAAGCGGTGTTAGGGAGGAATGTATGTGAAGGCGAGTGTCAAAGCGGTGTTAGGGAGGAATGTATGTGAAGTCGAGTGTCAAAGCGGGATTAGGACTTAGGGTTAGGTATGCTTCATAACAATCAGGTTTCAGGTCATTTCAGCTATAGAAGTCAGATAATTTCTCCACCAAACCGTAACGGGGGTAATGTCAAAGCAGGGTGTTTGGCATGAGTGTGCATGCAGTTGAGTTTCAAACCACTGTTGGGGAGGGATATATCTGAAGTGCAGTGTCAAAGCGGTATTAGGGAAAAATGTAGGTGCAAGCTATATTAGGGAGGAATGCATGTTTAGCTGGGTGTCAAAGCAGTGTCGCGGAATATATGTGAAGTCGAATGTCAAATTGTTGTTAGGAAAGATGTACGTGAAGTCGAATGTGAAAGCATTCTTCTGGAGGAATGTATGTTTAGTTCAGTGTCAAGCGGTGTTGAATGCACGAGAAGTCGAGTGTCAACCAGTGTAAGGGAGGAATGTATGTTTAGTTGAATGTCAAAGCGGTGTTAAGGCGGAATGTACATGGAGTCGAGTGTCAAAGCGGTGTTAGGGAGGAACGTACATGAAGTAGAGTGTCAACCAGTGTTTGGGACGAATGTATGTGAAGTCAGGTGTCAAAGCGGTGTTAGGGAGGAATGTATTTGAATTCGAGTGTCAAAGCGATGTTAGGGAGGAAGGTAAGTGAAGCCGAATGTCAAAGCGGTGTTAGGGAGAAATGTGTGTGAAGTCGACTGTCAAAGCGGTGTTAGGGAGGAATGTACGTGAAGCCGAGTGTCAAAGCGATGTTTGGGAGCAGTGTGTGTCAGGTCGAGTGTCAAAGCGGGATTAGGACTTAGGGTTAGGCATGGTTCATAACTATGAGGTTTAGGGTCATTTCAGCTATAGAAGTCAGATAATTTCTCCACCAAAGCGTAACTAGGCTAATGTCGAAGCTGTACATGAAGTCGAGTATCAACCAGTGTTCGGGAGGAATGTATGTTTACTTGAATGTCAAAGCGGTGTTAGGGAGGAATTTACATGGAATTGAGTGTCATAGCGGTGTTAGGGAGGAATGTATGTGAAGTCGAGTGTCAACCAGTGTTAGGGGGGGAATGTATGTGAAGTAGTCTCAAAGCAGAACACATGGTGTCGAGTGTCAAAGCGGTGTTAGGGAGGAATGTACGTGAAATCGAGTGTCAACCAGTGTTAGGGAGGAATGTATGTGAAGTCGAGTGTCAAAGCGGTGTTAGGGAGGACTATGTCAAGTCGAATGTCAAAGCGGTGTTAGGGAGGAATGTATGTGAAGTCGACTGTCAAAGCGGTGTTAGGGAGGAATGTATGTGAAGTCGAATGTCAAAGCGGTGTTAGGGAGGAATGTATGTGAAGTCGACTGTCAAAAGGGAAGTTAGGGAGGAATGTACGTGAAGTCGTGTGTCAAAGCGGTGTTAGGGAGGAATATATCTGAGGTCGAGTGTCAAAGCGGGATTAGGACTTAGGGTTAGGTATGCTTCATAACTATCAGGTTTAGAGTCATTTCAGCTATAGAAGTCAGATAATTTCTCTACCAAAGCGTAACTAGGGTAATGTCGAAGCTGGGTGTTCGGCATGAGTGTGCTTGAAGTTGAGTTTCAAAGCACTGTTAGGAAGGAATATATCTGAAGTGCAGTGTCAAAGTGGTGTTAGGGAGGAATGTACCTGAAGTTGAATGTGAAAGCGCTGTTAGGGAGAAATGTACATAAAGTCGAGTGTGTGTTTAGTTGAATGTCAACGCGGTGTTAGGGAGGAATGTACATGGGGTCGAGTGTCAACACAGTGCTACAAGGGATTGTAGTGAAATCAAGTGTCAACCAGTGTTAGGGAGGAATGTATGTGAAGTCGAGTCAAAGCGGTGTTAGGGAGGAATGTATGTGAAGTCGAGTGTCAAAGCGGTGTTGGGAGGAATGTATGTGAAGTCGAGTGTCAAAGCGGTATCAGGGAGGAATGTATGTGAAGTCGAATGTCAAAGCGGTGTTAGATATAAATGTATGTGAAGTCGAGTGTCAAAGCGGTGTTAGGGAGGAGTGTATGTGAAGTCGAGTGTCAAAGCGGTGTTAGGGAGGAATATATGTGAAGTCGAGTCTCAAAGCGGTGTTAAGGAGGAATGTATGTGAAGTCGAATGTCAAAGCGGTGTTAGGGAGGAATGTATGTGAAGTCGAGTGTCAAAGCGGTGTTGGGAGGAATGTATGAAGTCGAGTGTATAGCGGTATTTCATTTATTGGAAGTGTTACAAGAAAATCTGTCCGGTTTGAGAGGTGTAGAAAGGTGACAGTGTTCGCATGTCCAATCCATCTCCAAACAGAAGATACCCAGTCAAAGAGTCGCTGCAAACTGTCGCTCAGGAAAAACAGTATTAAACTGTCGCAGCAATCTGTCGTTTGAGAGAATACACATTGTCAAAGTGTCGCTGCAATCTGTCGCTTAGGAAAACTGGTTTTAAACTAGAAGACCGCAAAGCCGCTCTCACTGACAAGGTAGTGTAGAAGACTGCAAAACCGCTGTCAAGGACAAGGTAGTGTAGAAGAGCGCAAAGCCGCTGTCTCTGACAATGTAGTGTTGAAGATAAGATGACTAGATCATTCCGTATGCAGAGAACTGCTACCTGCTATCAGTTAAAGGATTATGCAGAAGACCGCAAAGCCGCTGTTATTCACAACGTAATCTAGAAGACCGCAAAGCCGCTGTCACTGACAAGGTAGTGTAGAAGACCGCAAAGCCGCTGTCACTGACAAGGTAGAGTAGAAGAGCGCAAAGCCGCTGTCACTGACAAGGTAGAGTAGAAGACCGCAAAGCCGCTGTCACTAAAAAAATAGTGTAGAAGACCGCAAAGCCGCTGTCACTGACAAGGTGGAGTAGAAGACCGCAAAGCCGCTGTAGCTGACAAGGTAGAGTAGAAGACCGCAAAGCCGCTGTCAATGAAAAGGTAGAGTAGAAGACCGCAAAGCCACTGCCAATGACAAGGTAGCATAGAATGTAGTGTTGAACATAACAAAGAAGACTGCATGATTCCGTATGCAGAGAACCGCAAAGCCGCTATCAATGGAATATTATTCAGAAGACTGCAAAGCCGCTGTCACTGACAACGTAGTCCGGAAGACCGCAAAGCCGCTGTCACTGACAAGGTAGTGTAGAAGACCGCAAAGCCGCTGTCACTGACAAGGTTGTGTAGAAGACCGCAAAGCCGCTGTTAATGACAAGGTAGTGTTGAAGCGCGCAAAGTTGCTGTCTCGGACAATGTAGTGTTGAACATAAGAAAGAAGACTGCATGATTCCGTATGCGGAGAACCGCTAAGCCACTATCAACGGCAGGATTATGCAGAAGACCGCAACGCCGCTGTCACTGACAATGTAGTCTGGAATACCGCAAAGCCGCTGTCACTGGCAAGGTAGTGTAGAAGACCGCAAAGCCGCTGTCAATGGCAAGGTAGTGTAGAAGAGCGCAAAGCCGCTGTCAATGACAAGGTAGTGTTGAATATAAGAAAGATGACTGGATGATTCCGTATCCAAAGAACCGCTAAGCCGCTATCAATTAAAGGATTATGCAGAAGACCGCAAAGCCGCTGTTACTCACAACGTAGTGTAGAATACCGCAAAGCCGCTGTCAATGACAAGGTAGTGTTGAACATAAGAAAGATGACTGGATGATTCCGTATCCAGAGAACCGCTAAGCTGCTATCACTTAAAGGATTATGCAGAAGACCGCAAAGCCGCTGTTACTCACAACGTAGTGTAAAAGACTGCAAAGCCGCCGTCACTGACAAGGTAGTGTAGGAGACCGCAAAGCCGCTGTCAATCACAAGGTTGTGTAGAAGACCGCAAAGCCGCTGTCTCTCACAATGTAGTGTTGAACATAAGAAAGAAGACTGGATGATTCCGTATGCAGAGAACCACTAAACCGCTACCAATGAAAGGATTATGTTGAAGACTGCAAAGCCGTTGTCACTGACAACGTGGTCTACAAGACCGCAAAGCCGCTCTCACTGACAACGTAGTGTAGAAGACCGCAAAACCGCTGTCAAGGAAAAGGTAGTGTAGAACAGCGCAAACCCGCTGTCTCTGACAATGTAGTGTTGAAGATAAGAAAGATGACTAGATCATTCCGTATGCAGAGAACTGTTACCTGCTATCAGTTAAAGGATTATGCAGAAGACCTCAAAGCCGCTGTATAATGTTGTCAGTTTGTGTCACTGTATTGAAGATAGTGGCAAAAAAATGGCACCAAACTCTTCTACGACAAGCTCATGCATAAAGGATTCAGAAAAAATATCCCTATCCTGTTGAACTATGCTTCTTCTCTCGTGCTCCCTTACATGAAGTATCGACCGGAAATATCTGGTAAGGATTTGATTTTTGATCCGTTTTTAATGACTCGCCTGCGTGGGGGTGTCAATGCGCCAACGGAACATTCTGTGAAAGATATTCGGGACTATATTTCGTTTGTGGCGAAACTTTTAGAAGCAGAAACAACTGACAATTATTCCATCAAAGTAGGAGACGTTGACATTAAATTAAAGGAGGGTAAAATTCCGCTGGAGAAAGTCACCGTTGCACAGTATAATGAAGGTACCAATTTGTCATTGCGCAGTATCGGAAGTATTACGTTGCCGAATTGACCAGAAAAGAAACAATGCAGGTCGGTTATTTGACATTCATTCGAGTCCACGGAAACAGAAATTCCAACAAACCTAAAAAAGATTTAAACAGATGCTTTATTTCAAGAAATATCAGGCGTTAATTCGGAAAATTATCCGCAACTTCCCTTGATTCGGAACTCCCCCAAACACTGTACATATTTATATAGTTCTGCACTGGTCTGATGATTAGAATGGAATGGCTGTATAATGAACAAAATCAAATTTCACATGTGTATTGGTAATTTAAACTGTCCCGCATTTGGGAAATAACTCGAAAATTAAACGAACCCCGGAAAATCACACTGACATACCATAACTGTTGGGTGTCGGCTGTTAAATCGATAGCGAGTGACTCCGTGAAAGGAACGCCGTTCAATGCGCGCAGCGTTGGGAGCTAACATAGCCTACGCTCGATAGCTCGATTCCCTTTGGATTGTACTGTACAGGAAGTTACACGAAAACAAGCACGTCCACCTGTCCTCCGCCGTATGTGATTTAACTCCAACTGCGTAGTCCGATGCCTCTCCGCAGACGACGCACCGAAAATATCTCATACTATACTGACGACCCCGAGGGCACCTGTGCGACCTATGTCCTATATACCAAACGACAAATGAACGTGAAGCTCACCAAGGTAACCATATAGTTACTAAATCAATGTGTAATTTGCACATCTGCATGGATGGAATAATATTTTTCTTCGCGTGGTATCCTCTCATAGTCTGAAACTTTTATCTCATACGAGTAACTCAGCATGGATATCTGTCCATAACACTGTCATTAAAGTATACTTGATTAAGCTGTTTTCTATACCTCATTTGTTCTCCCAAATTGGCCATTCAAATAAATCGAAGTCACTGTCCACATTTGATTAACCCCTATCATGAACCTTCACTCAAATAAATCTAATAAGCGGCTTGAATTCCGTTTGTAAGAACCAGAGCCATCAAAATTCGTTTAAAAGATATTTTGGTCGGATTTTATCTGATCCTAAATCTGATCTAAAATTACTTAAAATAGTTGATCATCTGCATTACATGAGCAGTGACCTATGGAGTACTGTTTGATATGATTTAAGTGTGTACTTAACCTATAATAGGACATTCTTTGCCAATCGCGAGGTTCATAGATCACATAAGTAGGTCTGCCCCAGGGGTGGGGAAATCCTCCCGAGTGTAGAGCATATGTTGCATAAGTGTAGTATCAGGTAAGCTCCCAGAATATATGAGGATTGGGGATTCCATCCCACGATAACCATTCTCAGATGGCCTGAATTTCGAATGGACCAGGCTTCCTGGTATCATGAAACCTTCAAACGTCACATTGAAACACACAACCAAGGGTTTCCGATGGGCATGACAGCGCACACACTGAGCTATCAATAAATAATAAAACATAATTATAAATCAAATTTTAATCAGAATTCGGTCAGCTCAGAACTTGCTGGTAGCAGTCCCCGAATGCATGTTCATGCCAACAATCAAGGTCCTAATGTCAACGGTTCTCCCTATTTTACCGACGAAAAGATTCGGATGGACTGACACTCACTGATTCAGTCACTCATACCGGACAATTTGCAAATGAGAGCCTACTTTGTAGGAAAATAACTCCTAGTTCAGTACATTACCCATATAAAACGAATAGCTTACATAACCTTTCTTCACGAACATCACCATAATGATATGATGAATCAAAATCCTATCTACTGTTGACTTAATCTGACCTAATTCAACTTGTTATCGACTACAACGTACCTCTTACCTGAACTAATTGAGTAATGATACCCATTTGCAACACCCAGCCCAATGCATATTAAATGAATGGCAATTATTTCTATATTGCGACCCCAACGTGATGTAAAATGACCTTGAACGAACAAAAGATCTTGAACCTTAACTCGTACAATTAGTTCAGCATGGATAACAATGTCTCTCAAAGATATTTTAAGCGCCCATGAATGACCAACCATTTATAAAAAAAAAAAAAAAAATTCATTCTCTTTACATTATTTGACATAAAATATAACATTAGAATAACCTCAAATTGCCTAATTTGATTTGATATTCACCGCTACATTGACTAATACTGCAAACAACAGCGGTTGACAATATCGCCAGTATAAAGGCACTGGCACAGGGATGTATTAAACAAAACTTGTTTCCTAAACATCGTTCCTAGAGACAAGTTTCTGACACCAAATGACCTTAATTCCAATAAATAATGCTCCATCCATGCCCACCTTAAACGTTACACCTCGTAAAGCTCATTTAGTATGGATATTCGTTCGTAACAAACACCATGGATATTATACTAGAAGTCATCTTTCCATTTTGACCTCATTTGACCCCAAAAATGACCTAGAAAATGCTAATATCCTGCCACTGCGTGTTGTTGTTTTTTCCATTCGCACCAGTGTATTTTGGGAAGTTATGTTTGAAGCCCCTCATGTGGAAAACGAATCTCATGGCAGTGTCAACAATATATATTTTTTAGAGCACTCGCGAACCGGTTAGGCCGTACTGATAAGTGCGATTAGACACCACCTGATATTTGTACCGTTCTGTAATGTACAAGTATATATTTACGGACGTATCAGGGGATTTCCCCGAATCTTCCATCAATGAATATATCTGACGGGTTTTATTAATCCCCTTTGGGCAGATCGGTAGGCTCATTTCTTGAATACCACGTAAAAGCGTCCCCCACCAAAAGCACCCTTTTTCGCACAAAATTCACCCCACATGTTTTCGTAGACCATATATTAGCATGGTGTTTGTTCCATTCGCTTCCTATAGTCTCTGGAAACACGACAATATCAGACGACATGTTCCATGATTATCCGTTTAAATAGTCGAAATGATTATCGGTTAAACAAGAAGAAAATTTTCGTATCCCAGTTAGATTGGACGACACCATCACTGTCAACCTGAAGCAGAATAATACTCTAGCCATCAGTCAGATTTTAGGAAAGGATTCCCATCCAAACCAATCCTCTAGCAGGTTTTTATCTCGCCTTATGCTCTGTCAATGAACTCTGAAAGATCTCGAATATTATATAGCCCTGAATATCACAAATGTAAATGCTACTTGCCGCAGCTGAAAATAAATCATAATAAATGTAAAGATATTTCAGTTCGCACTGCCATAGATGCACTTGACCTAATTATTTCTATATAAAACGATGTCCAATTGTTTTATTATGTTTTAAACATGCCGTTGGCTGTTTTGCGGTGACGAGGTGGAAAACTTGTTTATGAGTAAGCGTGGGTTCGTTCACTTGTTTACAACTTGTTTAAATTAGAAAAGTGGTAATATTAGGACCAATTAACGCTGCCTAGTTCAGGCATACTTTACAAAACACTCGTGTATGGCCGATTCTACATCGCCGACTGAAAACAAGGAGAAAAGAATGTTCTAGATATCCCTTTCCCAGGTGATACGAGTAAACGTACGAAAACTAGTTTCTCCCACTGTATTACTGTGCTCTATAAATTTCGAAAAAAAATGAAAAAAGTGCCCATTTCTGTTTAAACTGTTCACCTGTCCCAGCGATTGCTGCCGCATATTTTTCAATGCAGTAATTTTCGTAGAAGTTGTTCTGCAGGGCCTTCGAACTCAATTTTGACGTACCGGTTCTGAATTTTGAAGGGTATATGTATTTTTTGTTAGCAACAGCAGTGTATTAATGTTACATTGTTTATAGTCATAGCCCAGGATTTTCTTGTCTGCCCCAATCTCACCCTCATTCCGATTTCTGTGTTCAGCCATACTTCATAACAGTCCCACAGTATTTTTACACATCTCTTAGTGAATAAATAAATGTTCTAAACTTTCTATTTCCTGATTACAGTGGTCACATAGGTTAGTGTTAAACAAACCAAATTGGTACAAGAATGACGTTGTTGGTAAAATTCTATGTACAATTTTGAACTGGATGTCTTTAACACTGGTATTTTTGTACAATGGTGTAATGCTTTAAATACCTTTTCCACTGTATCTATTCTGATATATTCAACGTCTGCTGCCATTTTTCAAACGATATCATTGGTACATTTGATTGACAATTCAACAGGTTATAGTAATTTTCTTCGCTGCCAATTATCGACAGTAAACTGTTATTACCGGTACTGTCTGTAATTGGGGATTAAATTCCAGGTGTATTCTATTTATCCATTTCCTAGGAATATTTTGTTTCAATTTATTATAATCCACAAACGTTCCTTTTATATCAAATTTATTTTTGAAATCCTCAAATGTCAATATTTCGCCATTTGAGGGAGGGAGGGAATTTGGCTTAATGTCACAGTCAAGTTTGGTTGGTGGAGGAAGCCGGAGTACCCGGAGAGAACCACCGCCCTTCGGCAAGTAACCGACAAACTTTCACACATGGACCAGCTGGGCTCGAACCCGTGCCGGTTCAGCGGTGTGAGGCTAGCGGTCACCAGCGAAGCGCCTTAGACTACTCGGCCACCGAGGGCCTCTTGCCATTTGAGTCAATGATGTCACGTACATTTTTAATATTATGCTTATACCAATGAGCTAGAAAGAAAGAACTGTTTCTAAAATGACCATTATACCAAAGAGGTTCGTTATAAATGTCCTCAATAAAACGAAGGTCAAGTTTGTTACATAGTGCATACCGTGCGTTAAAGACGTCTTTCCAAAAAGGGTTGTTGATTTCAGCTATCAGCATCTGAATATATTCCGGACCCGTATCATAACTTTTGAGTCAACCACAAATTTTTGCCATTTATTTCGTGAAATATTAATCTTCTTATCCAGGAGATTTTTAGAGAGGATATAAGATTGTTAATATTCACCATTCTCACTCCGCCATGTTTGTAGTCTTGAGTTATCACAACGCGTTTTATGCAGTCAACCCCGCCTTTTCATATAAATTTGAATAACATAGTATTTACATCCTTGCCGAAAGTGTCGGGTAGGTTCGGCAGTCAGCTTTGACAATGCCAGAGATTTAATTATCGTAATTTTACCCAACAGAGTTAAATTTCTCATTTTCCATTTGCTCAGCTTGAGTTCTTCAAGTTCTGCGAGGTAATTTATTTTCCATTTGTCATAAAAATTAGTAGTAGAAAAATTTATGCTTAAAAGGTTAAAATCGTTCACTTAGTCGAGTGTTATGTTTTGACACATTTGTAATTCTGATCCCGTAAGCGCCCTAATCCAAACGGCTTTTGTTTTACCAAGTTTATTTTTAACCCAAGATGTTTGAAGAAAATCTCAATACATTCCAGTGCTTCATATTGTGATTGCTCTGAGCCGTCGAAGGTTAGCTGAGTGTCGTCTGCGTATTGACCGATTTTGAATTCAACATCTTGCATTTTAATTCCTTTAATTTTAACATTTTCTCTAACCATTGAACCTAAAATTTCTGCACATAACAATAATATATACGGCGATATCGGATCACACTGCCTACAGCCCCAACCATTTTCGAAGAAAGACGAGATATGTCCGTTTTGAGTTATACATATTTGACTTTTTGCGTATAATATTTGTATTCAGCTTTGCATTTTTTCTCCGAAAATAAATGCTTTCAGAACTTTTGAAATGAACGTCCAGGAAACAGTGTCGAAAGCTTTTTCAAAGTCAACCATTATTAGTATACCTGGTATTTCTTTATTTCTTTATTGCCAATTAGAATTAGAGGTTTTAGGTGTGTGAAATGAAAGACCAGTTCGGAAGAAGGGCCTATATAATTTATATGAGGAACCCCTAGTAGGTTAATTGTGTATGTCAGATAATTTGGTGAAGTACTTATGGAATGGTTTGGGAAACAATGAGCAATGATGGATGAATTTCTGACAAAATTGCAACATAACGTAACGATTAAGTTCTAAGACCGGCAATATTTTGAGGCTGGCAAATAAAGGACTTGAGTGTTCGAATTTATTCGAAAGGGAAATAATTCGAATTGCTCATTTTTGCAGGAGAATTAGAGGTTTTAAGTGGCTAACATTAGTGTTGCCTTAAGTGACATTACAATAAGATAAGTAGTATATAAAACCCCATCGAACCGGATTGACCTTTGTGCACTTAAACTAGGTCAAGGTCATCCAGGTTATGACATGCAGGAGTGCGAACATGATGCGGAGCTCTCGTGCGGAGCATGCGGAGCTCTCGTCCAATCAGAAGCGAGTATATCGAATCATCAAAAAATAGTTCCATGTATTTATCCGCGGTGATGCGGTCTGCCTCCGCGGACAGAAAATAGTCTCATGGATCGACTTCCAATGTTAATGTATACGTGCAATACCTAGA
>JAVTVY010046397.1:0-19975 GCA_036873755.1 Hanleya hanleyi | reverse complement strand
CTCTAACCCAAACACACCCCTACATAGCACCCAAAATGCCTGTTTTCTATACTACGGCCAGACTGCGCATGCGCAGACTATTGAACACGGACGAACCTTTAGTGTAGTCAAGTGCTCCTCCACGAGAGCTTCAAAATAAGACCTCACTCGACCCCATTGGACCATTAGGGACTCACCTAGACTCCAACATGTCCACCCCGTATGGGCCTATACACCCATAGCCATGCAGTATAGGCCTATGGGCCTACCCAGGCCTCGGTGACTTTTTTCAAAATTTTCACCGATTCGCTCCGCAACACTTCCTATCGTGTTCTAAATGACGAGACGAGTAAAACGAGACCCCACAACCCTACCGCAAATGTATAGAAGTACGTTTCCCAGGGGGATAAACATTGAACCTATACCCCAGTATGGGACTATATGGGGCTCGGTGACTTTTTTCAAAAATTTCACCGATTCGCACGGGGACACTTCCTATCATGTTCTAAATGACGAGATGAGTAAAACGAGACCCCACAACCCTACCGCAAATGTATAGAAGTACGTTTCCCAGGGGGACAAACATTGATCCTATACCCTCAGTATGGGACTATATGGGGTTCGGTGACTTTTTTCAAAAATTTCACCGATTCGCACGGGGACACTTCCTATCATGTTCTAAATGACGAGACGAGTAAAACGAGACCCCACAACCCTACCGCAAATGTATAGAAGTACGTTTCCCAGGATGGTCCTATACCCCCCCCCATACCCCATATAGGCATTTTCCCGTAATTTAGGATAAAGTCCGTATTCCGTATTTTTTCAGGAAAATTTTTACATACACCCACCCTGGAACTAGGGGAAGATAACTCTGTTGATAGACAAGCCCCGTTAAGCCCGGCGACCTATATACCCCTCATACCCCATATAGGCATTTTCCCAGGTTTTTCGATAAAGTCCGTGTTCCGTATTTTTTTTTTCAGGAAAAATTTTACATGCACCCACCCAGCCATCAAATACCCCTTCACCTAGGCTTCACTTTGATACCTCACTCGACCCCATTCGACCATTAGGGGCTCCCCTAGCTCCAAAACGGCTATTTCCATACCCTTGGGCCACCGCGCATGCGCAGAATGGTGACAACGCCCGAGTCCCTAGTCCAGTCAGATGCCCCTTCACGAATGCTTCACATTGATACCTCATATGACCCCATTGGACCATTAGTGGCTCCCCTAGCTCCAAAACGTCTATTTCCATACCCTTTTCCCACAATTCCCTGTCTGTGCATGCGCAGAATGCCGATATTCCAACCCCACACCCACCCGTCGGATGCCCCCTCATGTGTGCTTCACATTGATACATCACTCGACTCCATAGGACCACTAGTGGCCCACAAAGACCCGAAAACGTCTATTTCCATACCCTTGGTCTACCGCGCATGCGCAGAATGACATATTTCAACCCCGCACTCAGCCCATCAGATGCCCCTTTACGAATGCTTCATATTGATACCTCACTCGACCCCATCGGACCATTAGTGGCTGCCCTAGACCCCAACACGTATATTTCCATACCCTTGATCCACCGCGCATGCGCAGAATAATGCTATTTCAACCCCGCACCCAGCCCATCAGATGCCCCTTTACGAAGGCTTCACTTTGATACCTCACTCGACCCAATCGGACCATGCAGCGTATTTGTTTTCTGGGGACTACTTTTTCTCCGCGGAAGCTTTTTTCCCTGCCCGCATCACCGCCAGACCGCATCACCGCGGAGGAATACATGCGCCCAAAGGTCACGTGTCCGGAAGTGCACTCAATGACCTTTTGCCGGAACTATAGCGGCCTTGACCTCTCGTTTGGGTTAAAGCATTCTTTTGCATAACAAGAGTTACCTCCCCTAGTCCCGGTTTCTGCCGCCAGGCGGCGCTGCGAAAAAGTTGGCTCGAAATGCTCGGTGTATACTACTCACGGGGACAGGAATTAGCTAGTGCCCATACATGATGCGGGTTTTTTACTCCACAAGCCGCAGTGTTCAAGAACTTGAGCGAACTTTTCTTGGCAGCTTCATCCCGGAGCCAATCAGTCCAGAATTTGTTGATGATGATCTTGGCCTTGCGCTTGAATGAGTCTCTAGGTGGCGGATTGAGAAGAAGTTCGACTGCAGGTGGGAGATTATATTTGGCGAGAATGGATCTGATTGTAGAGAACCAACTGTTGTCGTTGATGGACCATAGTGCTATCTGTCGACGAGCGAGGCTGTATTCCCTACTCGCTGGATCATGGCAAATAGACAGGAAAAGGGAGATCATTCTTTTGTGAATGGATGCTTCGGCCCCAACGAGGAGGGTAGCAGCTGCATCTGCACATCTGGTAGGTAAATTCTGAATTTGCTTAATTTTTTGCTTCTGGAAGTTTTCGAGCTTCAGGAGGTCTGCTTTGTTTAAGGAGATTGCTTCGAGGTTATGAGTCATTCTTGGTAGGACGTAGGTGTTCCAGATGTGTATGCCGATGATGGGGTTCACACCGTTTAACCCATGTAGTCCAGCTCCCATCAGGCTGTACGTAGTACTACGGCCCGTGACAATCCTTTCGTTGATTACTTCAGTTTGGTTTCTCTGGCGCTTGATGCCGAGATGTTTTATTTCTGGTGAATCCAGGATCTCGTTTCCGTTGATGTCTAGGTCTGGAGGAGGTAGTGTCGATATCTGGTGAAGGGTTAACGTAGCACATTTGCTTGCGTTAATTAGTTTGAAGGTCTCTGTTAGCTGTATTTTCGATGATCTGCACTTGACCTTTTTCAGCCTGCCGGGATGTAGTTAAAAGGGCTATGTCGTCGGCACAGGTTGGGGCGGAGACGTCAATATCACCAATCAGGAAGCCGAGGGCAGATTCTTGCAGGTCGAAGAGTAGGGCGTTGTTAACAATTTTGTACATTTCACCAGAGAGTGAACTTTGTGCCTTGGAGCAGAGGGAAGGGATCACTGAGGTTTCTGTTCCATTTGGCGCAGTTTGTCGCTTCGTGATATAGGTCAGCAACAAGGAGCCACATAGTGCCATTGATTCCACGCAGGTATAGCTTCCGGAGTAGCTGTTCATGCCACACGACATCGAATGCTTTGTGAGTATCGAATGTCGTGAGAATGAGATTGTCTTTACACTTCTTGGCTTCTGCATGGGCTTCCGTGATGATGAGTGCGGCATTGTTGCAGGATGCTTTTTCCGTAAATCCACGTTGAAGGGGGTGTTGGGACTGTTTCAGTAGAGGTTTCATGCGCTGTAACAGAACTTTTTCAACCACTTTGCCGACTATGGGTAATACGGAGATACCTCGATAGCTTGAGGGGTGGTTCGGTGGTTTTCCATTTTTAAGGATCGGGGTGACCACTCCACGCTTCAGTAGTTCCGGGATAAGTCTTTGTCGTTCCACAAATGCCAGAGAAGGACCAATTTTCGACTTGGCTTGCCGTGCAAGAAAATTTTATTTATCGACGAAGGCGTGTATAACAGTAGTCTCTGAAAGGACATTATTATAATTTATCCGGTCCCTGCTCGTTTGATACGACCGCGAAGCTGGAGTGTGGCATTCGCCAGGAAACAGGATAAAATTCAATATCAAACGAGCAGAGACAGGATAACGAATTTATTTATACGAGCAGCTTTTTCAACCCTGGAAAGTTGCGAGGTAAAGTGGGTCTAAAACTGGCTAATCAAATACGACAAAAGTGATAATGAAAACGACTGAAGACGCGTCAAATATTTTGAAATATTCGGAATCAGCATTGTAGATTTGGTCATATTTCATAGAAATATGACAAGAAATCATGACTTCTGCTCGAAATGAGAAGTCAAAAGACCGTACAGTGCTAGAGTCTGATCGCCAACTCGTGGGGTCGTGTCGGCGAAAAGACGACAAAAACGTCTGAAAATAGTCAATCTTGAATTAAACAACGTATTTTAAGAATGTTTTCTATCTGCTAACAGTATTTTGATTCATGTAACCTAAAATTGTAAACGTCAAATAAGAATAAAGGCGAATATTAGGGGTAAACTTCCACATCATTCACATTGTACCGGCGCATGTGATCGTACCGAGGCGAGATCGCCGAAGCGAAGTCAAGCGTCAGGCGGCTTTCGTCAACTGTTACTCACAGTCACAGTACACTCCCTTTTCCATCTATTCCAGGAACAGTCGCACGTACTATCGATCAGATTTACAAAGTTGATATCCGATATATTCTTTATTTCCAATGCTGTCGCTGACAACACTCCAGCTTCCATGTTTGTTTACATTACAAACTGCAGTCAACTGGGTCAACCGGTGCAGTTTGATATGTGTTTTTATCCCAACGGCACGTGACCGCGGTCGACCAATGGCTTGCCTAGGATCTTCTGGGAGTAGAAATAAAAACAATTAACATGTACAAGAGAACGTATACGATCATCCAGCGTTGAATGAAGCCAACCACGCTGATGACATGCTATTCAATAAGATATTCACTGGACGAAGCGATCCTTTGATTGGTCAATCATGAGAGTACTGTATACGCAATTGAGGTGTTGATGTTCTCAGATTAAAATCAACGAGACGACAGCTAAGCGGAGCTTTTTAGATCATGTGTTATTGGATTTTTTCTGATTCAGTGTACCGGTAATGTCAGACCAGGCCTTTTTGTGATATGCTTCAGTTTACTGACAAGCCTGCCTGGTTCGCCAAGTCAACATGTAAGTTGAACAGAAGTTGACCTACCACCGCTAATCCAGACCGAATTTGAAAATATTAAGAATTTGCATGCCCACTCACATTGGTAATTTAGAAGTGCCGTACCTACTGCATATATATTCTATTATATAGAATATATAAATTATATAATATATATTATATTCTATTATATATATCACATAACTGCAGTGTTATTAGAAAAATATGGTCATGACATAATTATCGTATGCACCCAGGTGCATAACACTTTCAAATACGCTGGTTTAATACTACATGTAGCGTGGGGGAAAATTACTACTCTTGGTCGTGACGTCATCGGACTATTTTTCCATTGATCAAATTTTACTATGAAATACTATGTTTACAAGTGCAACAACAACATAGATATCTGCAAGACGATCATTTTATCCAGATACATGCATCGGCTTGCAAACCTCAATTGTCAATAGCCATACAAGCAACAGTGATTATCAATACATTATTTCGACAATTTTGAGCTTCATATTTTGTATAATACTCAGTAGTATGTCATTGTTGTTTGGCGATTCGAGCCAGCCCGCCATTTTGGGTACCGTATCCTGTCAATATCTGCATGGAATATTCCCGATGTTTGCTAATTCCTCGCAATAGTTTTTTTTTTTTTTTTTTTTTTTTTTTTTTTTATTCAGGTTAGCACCATTCAGCAAAAGTGTATACATCATATTTTGCGCCACATTCGCCGTAGATATAATTATTTCATTTTCTTATGGACGTGGCAATTATAATCAGAAAGGCATTAAACCTGTTTTACTGTATATATAAATATAAATAACTATAATAAAGTGAATTGACACTTGACATTAGGAGCACATTACCTATACATGGTGGAGGGTTCAGGGAGTACATACTGTGTATCTGTTGTACAGAACTAAAGTAGCAGTGCATTGAAACTGGACCACCTGGCTTGGAAGATATCGTACTGACATTCTATATAGTAGCCAACTTTTTCGGTTTCATAATATTTTACTAAAATTTTCTTAAAGATTTCAATTTTTGGCACGGTCTTCTTCAACTTACTGTGATATATATGCCGTTTTGCTAGCAGCAAAATGGTATTAAATGCTTTGTCGTTGTAAAGACCTCCAAAAAGTATTAATTTGCAGCTTGTGTTAACTATGACAATATTTTCAGCCTTGTCTGATATCCATTGAAAAAGAGCGTGCCAAAATTCTTTCGTTACTGGACAATCAAAAAATATATGAGTGAGCGTTTCTCTTTCAATGTTGCAGAAATCGCACAAATCCGAATCGACTATATGTATTTTCTGAAGAAAAGTGTTTGTGGCCAGGATCCGGTTTGTTAAACGATACTGAAACCACCTAAGAGCCACATCTTTCGTGCATTTAAATGGCATGGAGTGAATTTTTTTCCATTCTTGCTCGCCGATATTTAAAATAGCCTCCCATTTATTTTCCCTGTTTGATTTTGAATATTTGGATGTTACCAGTGTTCCGTAAAAAGTCTTAGTTCCTTTGTCGAATTTTGTTAGAATTTCAATGAAGTAGGGCATAATTGGGTAGACCAATTTAGATACAGGTCCGAAGGGTTCCAAGAAATGTTTTACTGCCGTTTTGATTCCTACGTAGTTTAGGAAGTTTATTTTTATATCATACGTTTTTTCTAGTTCCTGTAATGTGCAGAAAGTTCCGTTCGAGTCGAAGAGGTCATTAACGTAGCGTATTCCACTAAAGTACCAGGTTTTATAGAACACTGGTTGATGACCAACCTTCAAATTGTCATTGAACCATATATATTGTGACATAGCTTGAGCTATATTATTCACCTTAAGTTGTTTCATAAATTCACTCCAGGCCAAAAATACATCTTTCCAAAAAGCGTTTTTGACGGACTTGCTCAATGTTTCCATTTGCCCAGGGCCGCATTCTTCTAAGTGGTATGGAATATTCAAAATGTAGTATAGAAGATGCCTACTAGGGGATGACCGTTGCACAATTCTCCGGAAACAAGTAATTTTAACGGATTTAATAAAGCTATCTAAATCCACCATTTTAATTCCTCCCTTGTCCTAGTCTTGCGAAAATTGTTTCCTGTTTACCTTATCATTCCCTCCCCAAATGAATTTATACAATATATTTTTTATCTTGGTAAGTATGTTTTGGGGAGGGTTTGGCAGCGTAAACAGCAAGTGATTTAATTTTGGAATAGCTAATGTTTTTACTATTACGACTTTACCCAGAACTGTTAATGAACGTTGCGACCAACTTCCTAATAAGTGTTGTATCTCTTTTAGCTTTTCAGTATAATTAATTTCTACCATGTCTATCATACCCATAGTGAATGTTACCCCAAGCGCTTTGAAGGAATTTTGAGACCAGTCTAAATTGCGTTCCAAAAAAGATTTATCGGGTGGCTTTTTCTTCCGTCCAAGACAGAAGATCTTAGTTTTATCCTTATTGACTTTCAGACCCGACAGCCTACCGTACCACTCGAGTGTTTCTAAACAGGCTTTGAGTGAGGCGTCTGACCCATCTAAAAAGAGAGTAGTATCATCCGCAAATTGAGAAATTTTATATTCTTTATCACCAATTTTAATTCCTTTTATTTGTTCATTCTCACGAACGAGTAAGGCTAGAATTTCAGCACATAAAATAAACAAATAGGGAGAGAGCGGATCTCCTTGTCTACATCCCCGTCCAATTTGAAAGGTATCCGATAGAAAACCGCACTGTTGTACAGAAGAAAATATATTATTATAAAAAGTGTCTACCCACTGGCAAATGGAGGGCCCAAAATTGAATAACTTCAGAGTTTGTCTTAGAAAATTCCAGGATATAGTGTCAAAAGCTTTTTCAAAGTCTATTAGTAACAAACAGCCAGGAATTTCACTTCTCTTTGTGAAATCCATTATATCAAATATCAACCTTATGTTGTCCCCAATGAACCTACCCTTCACGAATCCACTTTGATCTTTGTGTACAATTTTGTCTAGATATTTCTTAATTCTCTCGGCAATACAGGCGGACGCAATCTTATATTGCACATTGAGGAGTGTTATAGGTCTCCAGTTCTTCAAAAATTGCCTAGGCTTGTCCCCCTTTGGAAGACACGTTATTAACCCATGCCTTTGTGTAATAGACATCCCTTGTATATTGAAACCATAGTTTAAACTGGCTATCAAGAAGAAACTGATGTCTCTCCAGAAAAATTTGAAGAATTCAGAGGTGAACCCATCCGTTCCCGGGCTTTTATTGTTTTTAGTTCTTTTCAAAGCTACGAGAACTTCTGTGGGGGTTAACAGTCCTTCGAGGGATTGACTTTCTATGTCAGAAAGTTTGTTGAAAGTTCTAAAATTTAAATCTTCTAACCCTAAATTTTCGTTATCTTGTGCTTGGTACAGTTTACCATAGAACTGTTTTACCTCAGCAAGGATCTCTTGTTGGTTCGTAATTTCGCAGTCTTCGGTCTGTATTCTAGGGATAGTTTTATTGGTGAAGTTGCGTTTCTCTAGGCTACAAAAGTATCGGGTGGGTTTTTCACCGTCCAGTAGCCATCTAGCTCGAGATCTTACCATTACCCCCTCCATTTTTTCTTTTCTAAGAGATTCATCTGCATCTGCTGATGAATTCGAACTGTTTTCTAAGGTTTGTATGTCTGTATTTAGATCATTTTCTATCTTAGATTTCTCCTTCTTTCTGGCCGAAAATTGTATAGTTTCCCCCCTTAGTTCCAAAAGAAGCATTTCGAAGAACAGCTGTTCGTTTAGTTCAAGGTTCAATGACTCGTAGTGCACCTCATCTAGTTCGGTTTCTTTCAAATCTACAGAGGAGTATTGTTTAATAGTTTTCAAAATTGAATTTTTAACCGTGTTAACGTATTCTTTGTCTTTTAAAAGCGAATTGTTAGATTTCCATAATCCTTTGCCTCTCTCAAAGTTTGTAAATTTACACTCTAAAACTACCATGGAGTGGTCAGACCGATAAGCCGGTTTATAGAAAACGTCGTTTACAAATGATAAAAACTCTTGATTGACAAAAAGTAATCCAGCCTAGCTTGTTTCAGAGGAGATTTCTGGCGCCAAGAGTAGACGGTCGTATTGCCGTGTAAAACTCGGAAGAGATCCGCTGCATCCTCAGAATCGATAAATGCCAACACTTTGTTTCTGGCATTAGGGTGGTTTACATTTTTGTAATTTTGTGTATCGATTTCCGGATTGAGGACAAGGTTCCAATCACCACAAATAACGTAGTGCTCGTTACCATAATCTGCAATTACAGTTTCTATTTGTTCAAAAAAGTCTGGGTCATCTTTATTGGGACCGTAAATGGTTATCAATGTTATATCAACTTTTTCAATTGTTATGTCCAAGGCCAAAAAGTTTCCATTGGTGTCATTTTTAGTTCGATTAATTGAGAAATCAAAATTGTCCTGAAATAGTATTGCTACTCCTCTGGAATTACTTTTGTTGGATGAGAAATAACAATGTTTACTACCCCACTCTGCTTTAACCACATCTTCTATTTCTGGAGTGAAATGTGTATCTTGAAGGCAGCAGATGTTGTAACCCCTGGTTCGCATCAGATGCAGCAGATCTCTTCTATTTTGTTTTTCGGCTAGGCCTCTGCAATTACTCGATAGAATTTTTATTTTATCGGTCATTTTTGATTATTTTGTTTTTTTGCATGGCATGTCGGGTCTGAATTACGTATAATTGATTTAGTATATATACCAGTATACTCATTTCAAATTCTCAACATGCGCTCCATTTCACATACAAACCAATAAGTAAAGCAATAAAATCAATTGAACAGTATACATGTACCAGACGGACACTAAACACACAGCAGTAAACACAACAACATGTATACATATAATAAAACAAACTGGTCCATCCGAACGGCATGGGCGGGGGTATTGTAGGGGGGTGGGTTCCTTTATAAAAAGTGTTTACCGGTATTGAGTGTCAAGTGAGAAGTCACTATGTAGTACCATCAATCCTACAGTTTCATTTGCATAATAATATAGGCCTGGTGAAGCACTGCGCGCCCGCACCCTGTCCCGTCGGTTAAGTGCAACTCTAACAGCGAAAAACTGGTTGTCCAGCTGTATGCACACGTGTAATATTATGCAAATAATTGCGACAAGCTTGGCCTAAGCACCGGCACTAGTTCGTTCCAAAAATAAACCTGATAAACATTTACCTTTTGGGCTATTAAAATACAGGTTCTAGCACATTTCAAAACCTCAGAAGTTTCAAGCACCTCTTATGTGGTGACAAAATTGTTCCAATGTAGCTAGAACGCCCAATGTGAGGAACGGCATAAACTATTGTTTATATAACACGACTTGAAACTCTCGCCCGCAAAGGAACATCGTTACATAATGTGCGGTCCAAGCCAACAAGCCATTACGCCACGTTTAACTTCTGATACGGTAAAAACTCTCCGAGGTTTGTGAGCCCAGTAAAATTTCAAAATTGGCCCCATTCAGAAGAAAAAACATTGAATGAAAGTCTGACCAGCTATCAAGGTCCAAACTGTTTCCGTGCATACACACTGTTCACCAAGTCAAAAATAGAACTTAGCACTGGAGTGGGGATATACAAAAGGTTTTGGAATGCAAAACACCAGTCCTGTTCAAGCACAGATAGAACCCTTAGCGGCGCTCGCAGGCATAGCAATATAAAATTTGACCTACTAATCACGTTCGGGCAACTACTCAGACGACCATTGAGATAATATTTCACAGAATTCAATAGGCAAGTGACCTCATATTGGACATTTATAATATTTTGACTGACTGGCACACTTTCCAGCTTCTCGGTACATTCAGAAGGAGGACAGTCCCATTCTAAAACTATCATATACCTGTTATATGTTAATTCTTACCAACATACCAATCTGTGACAAATTAAAGTCATTTTTAATCTTTCTTTTTTTCAGTCGTTTTTTTTAGGAGCCACACTACAGCCTGCTCATTTCTTCCCCTTTCATTGTTCCACTGTTTGTTTCGAGTTTCGTCTGGTTACCTCTCAAATATATATGGAACATGCTGAGCAGACAACAGTATATATATCCAAAAAAAACGTAGGGGGGAAACACTCACTCTAATTCCTCGCAATAGTTGTGGATGATTAGAGACTTCAAACGGATTCAAACGTATTGAAAATTATTTTGTCAGCCTAGAATGTCGTCACCTCGCTGAGAACTCGCCAACATGTCGCGCGCATGATGACATAACGAGTAACTCGTAGGGTGACATGTTCCAAGATAATGTATGAAGTCAAGAACACCTAATTAACAAGTTACACTTATTGCATTCTATTGTGCAATGGTCTACGATATTTTGAAGTGCTGTGGAAACTGACCCGTCTCAAAAGGGAGATGCTCAAACTCTGTTGCGTAACTTTTCGAACTATATCGGCTGAGTGTATACAGCAACTTTTAAGGCTGTGATGCGCCTGAGCCTGGGTCGTTTTTTCGCCGAAAAGGAAAGAAAGAAAAGAAATTTTGAGATAGAGTTGATGATGAAATCTTCCGAATAATTGCGTTCATTATTTGCTTAAGAATAGAACTATATGTGATCAACAGAATCTTACACTCGTGCCGCAATTTAATATGAAATACTCGTTGAGTAAGTTTTATACTTTGCTCGCTAAAGCTCGCAACAAATAAGACTTACGCAACTCGTGTCATAACTTTCATATGAAACAGCCACTCGGGTAAGATCTTCTTTCTTCTCAACTCTGACAGGTCCAATAACACGAGGTTGCATACGGTCAATCTTTTGGGGGTTTTTTCCAGCGGCAGATTTGATTTCTCAATATGGCTACAATGCGAAGGCCTGGATCATAGTTCTTATTTGGGTACCGTATATCATGTGCTCACACAGCTCACATGACCCACCAGCTGTGAGGGAAATTCCTTGTGGAGAAACGGGTCTTCCGTAATTATCACATTATGTCACATAGTATCATTGAATAACAGTAAAACGGAAGGAAAAAGTGCTCGTGTAGGAAGGAAAGAGTCACAACTTTTCCTCGTCAATTCCCACTTCATCAAGAATGGGTCGTGCTAACTTTTTTTAACAATCTTGGCAAGTGAACAAGGAAACTTCACCGTGTATAGATAGCGAAGGAACCAAATTGTCACTTGTTTTATGCGTGCTCGTCTTCCATGCCGCTCATCAACGTCCGGTATTTCCCGAAAGTGAAAGCAAGCATGTAGTTTCTCGATTTACTCGCCAGGTGGACTTCCAGCGTTCATGGCAATGCTGGTCTCAGGAAAAGGAAAAGTGGTTGCCTATGTACAGGTACACGTCTCTCATCCATACAACGGGCTTAACAGTGAAATAAAGGCTACCTCGTCTACAAGTATTTTTTCAATTCCTCCTTTCCACATTACTCTATAATTCCCCTAATTATCGTTGTGTACTCTGTGGCATAATGTGATAATTCAAGAAGATACCTTCGCTCAAAAGCGATTTCCCTCAGCACCTGCATACTATGTGAGAAGTTGTGTGCGCACGTGACATATCTAAATAAGGACTACGATCAAGGCCTTCGCAATGTAACCATTTGGTGCTGACAAAAAGTCAACCGATTGACCGTGTGCAATCTCGTGTTATTGGAGTTATTAGACTATTACCTGATCAACAAATATACAAGGTGAGGAGAAATTATTTTTGATTACAAATGTCAATCGAGTGTTGATGGCAAATTTGCACGTAGCTAATTGTTAACAGATATTTTGACAGGTATTTTGCTTTAACTGGATAATTGTACATCTGCTGTGATGAAGTTAATATTTATTGAACTGATTTTATAACGATGTCCAATTCTTCTGTCTTTACAGGTAATAGATCAAGGTTGATAATATGACTGCAGTTAAATTCAGACAACACAAGACAAAGCCAAAGACAACTTTACGGTCAATGAATGAGCAACGGCGTGAAGGATTATTCTGTGACGTGAAGATCTTGGTAGACAATGGTCATGTGGTGGCCCATAAAGCTGTGCTGGCTGCCTACAGTCCTTATTTTCATGCGATGTTCACCGGAGGATTTAAGGAAGGAGTTTTGCGAATGGCAGAGATCAACATGTCTGAGGTATTCCCTGACCGGGACACTGCCGAGCTCATTGTGCAGTTCATGTACTCGGGAGAAGTTGACATCACAACAGACAATGTGTGTGCTTTGTATAACGTGTCGTCGTTTCTAATGTTTGACAGACTCAAGCGGTTTTGCAGAAAGTTCATGTCTAGAACTCTATCTTTTGAGAATTGTTTAGAGTACTGGCAAGCCACCTACAACCTCGACAAGGGCAAGCTTCATTCAAGAGCCGGAAATATCCTGCAGAACCGTTTCCATGACCAATTCATTTTTCAGCCTTATCTTTTGGATGTACCCACATCTACATTGTTGAATATCTTACAAGAGGAGCTCACAAAATTCTGTAGCCCTCCGGAGATCCTATCTTTTCTGGTCAGATGGTTCCTTAAATCTGAACTGACGGACATCACTGTCTTAGAACTACTCGTAACTGAGGCTAACATTCCGGATTTTTCAGAATTACATGTTGAAAAATGCGTGGAGAGTATTTGGTATGCTGTAACAATGATGAAAGGGGACATCCAAAACATCCAGGGCATCTGCGGAGAGGTGTATGCAGCAATTTGCGATAAAAAGTCTTGAGACAAAACTGGTCCAAGAAACAAAAGATCATGAAGAGGCTCATTCGAGGGTGATGGGGGCAAAGAAGCGAAATTTGAGCACCGACACTAACACAGAACACGAGGGAAAGCAACTTGGGAAAATTCAAAAGAAAGAGAAGGAAGAATCTAACGGAAATGACTTGGAAAATGAAATGGAAAGACTTCCTGTCTGTGGTACAGATACAGGGAGGGAAGATTCTTGTCTTGACGATCTGAATGAAGTAATGGAAATACGGGCAACTGATACCTTCCAGAAATGTGAACTGAGAGATGAGACCGACATAAGCTATGAAGTGGGAGATGAGACCCGTATGAATTGTGAAGTGAGCGATTTTGATAAAGAAAGCGAAACGTTCAGGTCCTTCAGTACTTCTGATGATTCAGCTGTTCGAGGTCGTTCATATGAAGCATCTGTTATCACCAGAGAACATGATGCGACTTCCCAACCAAGTTATGTGTCTGACAATGTTGCCAAAGAAACTGAGAAAGTGGAGATTCTCTTGGCACTAGCTCCAATATTAACTGATGTAAAGAAGGACTGGAATGAGTATGACGAGCTGAAACTGTATGCTTATATTCCACAGTCACACATCTGGGTTGATTTAGGTGTAAAGGGTTACCCTTTGGGTGAAGATCGAAAGCCAGTCATGATTTCCGACACAGACATGCATTCAGCTGGTGGAAACGTCTATCTTTCGAAGACAGAAGCGCTCTTCTCCATGAATATCCTATCTAGTGTATGGCAGAGGGTGGAACTACCTTCTGAGGGGGATGGATACAGGGTGATTTTCCCCTGCTGTTTGGAGGAAATCCTTCACTTGCTTATAGTTGATGAATTGAAAGATTGCGGAAACACTGAGATGCCACTGCCTGTGAATTATCCTGAGAATCGAATTCGACCGATGAAGCAAAGATTGAGGTTCGGCAAAGTAACAAAACAAGGAGTTTGGGAGGAAATACTCTGTGACCGGCGCGAGGCCAATCTCGATGAGCGCACACCGCCTGATTATTCCAACTTCGAGTATGGGCCATGTTGGACAGAAAATTCTTGCTTTCTTATACAAAGGCAGAATACTGTCGACAGTTACCATTCACCGCCCGGTGTGCTGTGCTTTGATCCTCAAAATAAAGAATTAACATTCTCCATGTTCGTAGACACGGCAGAGGAAGGAGATGCCACGTCGAGGATGGGAGACTGCTATGCGTCTCGTGAGACACTGGCATTGTCGCTGAATGGTTGGGTTTATCTCTGGCAGAAGCCTTACAATTACCGTAAAGTACCAGCAATCACAGTGATGTGCCAAACTGGGGACAAAAGTATTGCCGTATTGGAAATACAGGACATTGGATTTCCAGATGACAAAGCTGTTGGAAAAATCTATCTCGAGACACCTGATTTTTGCTCTGCATCATACAACATTTTTGCAGCGACTGGATCTCATCTCTGGCGTTTCAGAAATAGTTCGAAACCGAGAAGTTATCTGCAGGAATTAAATCTAAAACATCCCTTTCTAATCCGTGAGCATCCACCAGCACCCTCTAATATGATATTGGCAGCCACTGGAGCTAGACTGGATAGCGCCGTCTTGGCCCACAGGCCTCTAGCTCGATTCCACTATGTCGATGAAGACAAATCCCGGCCCGATATGGAGGATCTGATCGGGAAGGAAGCAGACGACTACACGACGGATTCCGATACATCAAGTACGAGGGAATCAGCTCGCGCAGATGACTCCGACGAACCGTATATAGACAGCGAATACAGCGAAGTGGATCCATAGGTTGGACTTCGGTTGGGTTGAAGTTGCATCGGATATGCTTTCTGTTCTTGATAACGAGATGCATCCCTTCATACTGCAGATGCACACTGACAACATGTGGCGCCATACAGCTCCACGTGGCCAGAATAGACAAGACTACCCGCTCATTAAGTGATGAGGAAACTAATCACACTGTTAAGGACCTGCTTGTGAAACGCGTATTCATGGTATTCAACAGACTGAATAACAATTGACATTTGCATTTATCTGGCGATTGAGGTATCGCCCACAGCTAGTCATGCGCACTGAAGAATGTCAGTGGTCATGCCGTGGAAAAACTGAGAATTTATAAATGCCTTGTCGATATACAATTTGCATACAAAGCTACGGGCCTACGGGTAGTACATTTGCCATACGTCAGCCATCTTGGCCCCGAAAACGTTTTTTGACACTATCCGGGCCGGGCTACTCTGACTGCGCGGGGATCGGACTAAAACTGACGATATTTACGTTCGTGAAGTTAGAGAGCAGTTCACAATTCACAGTTCACAATTCAGTCGGCGATTCAGTGGACCAGTCATTATTTGGAATATGAATAACATTCTGACGTATATCTCCTCTATTAAGACAGATAGGGTCTTCATATTTGGCAGTTATACAACACTCGTCAAGTCCTACACGCTGACCTAATTAGTTTCCACTTCCGCCGCTAGGGGGCGGTGCTGCGAATAGCCGACTGATAGAATTTGAATAGCCTACTGGCCTATATCTCCCGATCTATAGAGGATAGGGTCTTCATAGTTGGCAGTTATACAACACTCGTCAAGTCCTACACGCTGACCTAATTAGTTTCCTTTTCCGCCGCTAGGGGGCGGTGCTGCGAATAGCCGACTGATAGAATTTGAATAGCCTACTGGTCTATATCTCCCGATCTGTAGTGGATAGGGCCTCCATATTTGGTAGTTATACAACACTCGTCAAGTCCTACACGCTGACCTAACTAGTTTCCATTTCCGCCGCTAGTGGGCGGTGCTGCGAATAGCCGACTGATAGAATTTGAATAACCTACTGGCCTATATCTCCCGATCTATAGAGGATAGGGTCTTCATAGTTGGCAGTTATACAACACTCGTCAAGTCCTACACGCTGACCTAATTAGTTTCCTTTTCCGCCGCTAGGGGGCGGTGCTGCGAATAGCCGACTGATAGAATTTGAATAGCCTACTGGTCTATATCTCCCGACCTGTAGTGGATAGGGCCTCCATATTTGGTAGTTATACAACACTCGTCGAGTCCTACACGCTGACCTATTTTCTTAGTTTCCTTTTCCGCCGCTAGGGGGCGGTGCTGCGAATAGCCGACTGATAGAATTTGAATAGCCTACTGGTCTATATCTCCCGATCTGTAGTGGATAGGGCCTCCATATTTGGTAGTTATACAACACTCGTCAAGTCCTACACGCTGACCTAATTAGTTTCGATTTCCGCCGCTAGGGGCGGTGCTGCGAATAGCCGACTGATAGAATTTGAATAACCTACTGGCCTATATCTCCCGATCTATAGAGGATAGGGTCTTCATATTTGGCAGTTATACAACACTCGTCAAGTCCAACACGCTGACCTAATTAGTTTCCACTTCCGCCGCTAAGGGGGCGGTGCTGCGAATAACCAACTGATAGAATTTGAATAGCCTACTGGCCTATATCTCCCGATCTATAGAGGATAGGGTCTTCATATTTGGCAGTTATACAACACTCGTCAAGTCCTACACGCTGACTAATTAGTTTCCACTTCCGCCGCTAGGGGGCGGTGCTGCGAATGGCCGACTGATAGAATTTGAATAGCCTACTGGCCTATATCTCCCGATCTATAGAGGATAGGGTCTTCATAGTTGGCAGTTATACAACACTCGTCAAGTCCTACACGCTGACCTAATTAGTTTCCACTTCCGCCGCTAGGGGGCGGTGCTGCGAATAGCCGACTGATAGAATTTGAATAGCCTACTGGCCTATATCTCCCGATCTATAGTGGATAGGGCCTCCATATTTGGTAGTTATACAACACTCGTCAAGTCCTACACGCTGACCTAATTAGTTTCCATTTCCGCCGCTAGGGGGCGGTGCTGCGAATAGCCGACTGATAGAATTTGAATAGCCTACTGGCCTATATCTCCCGATCTGTAGTGGATAGGGCCTCCATATATTTGGTAGTTATACAACACTCGTCAAGTTCTACACGCTGACCTAATTAGTTCCCACTTCCGCCACTAGGGGGCGGTGCTGCGAATAGCCGACTGATAGAATTTGAATAGCCTACTGGCCTATATCTCCCGATCTATAGAGGATAGGGTCTTCATAGTTGGCAGTTATACAACACTCGTCAAGTCCTACACGCTGACCTAATTAGTTTCCATTTCCACCGCTAGGGGGCGGTGCTGCGAATAGCCCACTGATAGAATTTCAATAGCCTACTGGTCTATATCTCTCGATCTGTAGTGGATAGGGCCTCCATATTTGGTAGTTATAAAACACTCGTCAAGTCCTACACGCTGACCTAATTAGTTTCCATTTCCGCCGCTAGGGGGCGGTGCTGCGAATAGACGACTGATAGAACTTGAATAGCCTACTGGCCTATATCTCCCTATCTATAGAGGATAGGGTCTTCATATTTGGCAGTTATACAACACTCGTCAAGTCTTACACGCTGACCTAATTAGTTTCCATTTCCGCCGCTAGGGGGCGGTGCTGCGAATAGCCGACTGATAGAATTTGAATAGCCTACTGGCCTATATCTCCCGATCTATAGATAGGGTCTTCATAGTTGGCAGTTATACAACACTCGCCAAGTCCTACACGCTGACCTAATTAGTTTCCATTTCCACCGTTAGGGGGCGGTGCTGCGAATAGCCGACTGATAGAATTTGAATAGCCTACTGGTCTATATCTCCCGATCTGTAGTGGATAGGGCCTCCATATTTGGTAGTTATACAACACTCGTCAAGTCCTACACGCTGACGTAATTAGTTTCGATTTCCGCCGCTAGGGGGCGGTGCTGCGAATAGCCGACTGATAGAATTTGAATAACCTACTGGCCTATATCTCCCGATCTATAGAGGATAGGGTCTTCATATTTGGCAGTTATACAACACTCGTCAAGTCCAACACGCTGACCTAATTAGTTTCCACTTCCGCCGCTAAGGGGGCGGTGCTGCAAATAACCAACTGATAGAATTTGAATAGCCTTCTGGCCTATATCTCCCGATCTATAGAGGATAGGGTCTTCATATTTGGCAGTTATACAATACTCGTCAAGTCCTACACGCTGACGTAATTAGTTTCCACTTCCGCCGCTAGGGGGCGGTGCTGCGAATGGCCGACTGATAGAATTTGAATAGCCTACTGGCCTATATCTCCCGATCCATAGAGGATAGGGTCTTCATAGTTGGCAGTTATACAACACTCGTCGAGTCCTACACGCTGACCTAATTAGTTTCCATTTCCGCCGCTAGGGGGCGGTGCTGCGAATAGCCGACTGATAGAATTTGAATAGCCTACTTGTCTATATCTCCCGATCTGTAGTGGATAGGGCCTCCATATTTGGTAGTTATACAACACTCGTCCTGTCCTATACGCTAACCTAATTAGTTTCCATTTCCGCCGCTAGGGGGCGGTGCTGCGAATAGCCGACTGATAGAATTTGAATAGCCTACTGGCCTATATCTCCCGGTCTATAGAGGATAGGGTCTTCATATTTGGCAGTTATACAACACTCGTCAAGTCCTACACGCGGACCTAATTAGTTTCCACTTCCGCCGCTATGGGGCGGTGCTGCGAATAGCCGACTGATAGAATTTGAATAGCCTACTGGCCTATATCTCCCGATCTATAGAGGATAGGGTCTTCATATTTGGCAGTTATACAGCACTCGTCAAGTCCTACACGCTGACCTAATTAGTTTCCATTTCCCCCGCTAGCAGGCGGTGCTGCGAATAGCCGACTGATAGAATTTGAATAGCCTACTGGTCTATATCTCCCGATCTGTAGTGGATAGGGCCTCCATATTTGGTAGTTATACAACACTCGTCATGTCCTATACGCTGACCTAATTAGTTTCCATTTCCGCCGCTAGGAGGCGGTGCTGCGAATAGCCGACTGATAGAATTTGAATAGCCTATTGGCCTATATCTCCCGATCTATAGAGGATAGGGTCTTCATAGTTGGCAGTTATACAACACTCGTCAAGTCCTACACGCTGACCTAATTAGTTTCCATTTCCGCCGCTAGGGGGCGGTGCTGCGAATAGCCGACTGATAGAATTTGAATAGCCTACTGGTCTATGTCTCCCGATCTGTGCTGGATAGGGCCTCCATATTTGGTAGTTATAAAACACTCGTCAAGTCCTACACGCTGACCTAATTAGTTTCTATTTCCGCCGCTAGGGGGCGGTGCTGCGAATAGACGACTGATAGAATTTGAATAGCCTACTGGCCTATATCTCCAGATCTATAGAGGATAGGGTATTCATATTTGGCAGTTATACAGCACTCGTCAAGTCCTACACGCTGACCTAATTAGTTTCCATTTCCGCCGCTAGGGAGCGGTGCTGCGAATAGCCGACTGATAGAATTTGAATAGCCTACTGGCCTATATCTACCGATCTATAGAGGATAGGGCCTTCATATTTGGCAGTTATACAACACTCGTCAAGTCCTACACGCTGACCTAATTAGTTTCCATTTCTTCCGCTAGGGAGCGGTGCTGCGAATAGCCGACTGATAGAATTTGAATAGCCTACTGGCCTATATC
>JAVTVY010046396.1:0-19904 GCA_036873755.1 Hanleya hanleyi | reverse complement strand
ACCTCCCCGTGATGACAAATGCCCAGAACCAAGTGAGTACATGCATCCCATAGTCCCAGGTCACGCCCGATTCACGCAGACCGGAAGTGACGTCATACACCTGCGCACAACCGTGATGGAAAAAACCCAGAACCAAGTCAGTACATGCATTCCATACAGGCAGAATGCAGGCAGGCAAGCAAGGCAGGGATGCAGGCAGGCAGGCAGGCAGGCAGGGAGACAGGTCAGGTCAAAAAACAGGCCGCCATCTTGTCCCACCACCCACACGACACAAAAAACAGGCCGCCATCTTGTCCCACCACCCACACGACACAAAAAACAGACCGCCATCTTGTCCCACCACCCACACGACACAAAAACAGGCCGCCATCTTGTCCCACCACCCACACGACACAAAAAACAGGCCGCCATCTTGTCCCACCACCCACACGACACAAAAAAAAAGGCCGCCATCTTGTCCCACCACCCACAGCCGCCATCTTATCCCACCACCCACAGCCGCCATCTTATCCTACCACCCACAGCCGCCATCTTATCCCACCACCCACAGCCGCCATCTTATCCCACCACCCACAGCAGCCATCTTATCCCACCACCCACAGCCGCCATCTTATCCCACCACCCACAGCAGCCATCTTATCCCACCACCCACAGCCGCCATCTTATCCCACCACCCACACCCCCCATCCACCAATCAGAATCACGCTTACATACAAACAATTGTGACGTCATAGTTACATCCGGGGAGGAATTAACTTTCATAGCGTTTTATATACTACTGACGCCTTAAACGAATTTCAGCTATTCTGTTAGAACATGTTATTGATTTTTTTTATTTACTCCATAATACTAATATGATGTACATTAAGTTTGGGTTGGAGAATGTTCATAGTTTATTTGAATAAACTGTCAAATATCATCATTCAAATTGTTCATTTTCTATGGTTTATGGAGCATAGTCAAAACGACGAAGCGCCCGTGATCGTGAATCAATTAATTTCATGTGAGCAGATATTCTTAGTAGCGGTAAACACAAACTGTGCTTGAATTCATGATAAACATTCACTACTCTAAAATACTGCACGGAAAGAATTTCCTGAACAAGCATCAAATCACAGGGATACATCAGGATGTCCATGTATAGTCTAACAAAATGGTGATTTTTCCGCGTAGCACCCGTGACGGTATGCAAATGACCCGCTAGTTCCATTGTATGATGTCAATCATTGAAGTTTTCCATCTGAAAGTATTTACCCACAGGAGAAATTTAACCTCTGTTCACAGTTTATGGTTTTAAAATAATTTTGTTCAAATTCTGGGAAGTTTACTGACGAAGAATGTGCTTTGAATTAGGCGCCCGTGACAATGGAATTGACCACTTGTGTTTTGCTAAAATAACAGGTGAATACTATACCACGTTACCGTTGTAGTGTATTCAAGATGTCTTGAATTTGACTGAGGGTGGCTATGGGATGGCCTTTCGAAGCTGCCACTTCAACAAAGCATCAACTTACGCATCAATTAAGCCACCCCTTCACTGCCAGAAGGATTGGGTCTACACGTGACGTACCCAAAATATGTTGGACCCAACAAGTTTTGGTCAAAATAGAACTTGACTCAAACTTCTTGGGTCGGTCATGTCGATACCCAAAAATATCTGGTCAAATTGGCTCAATCCTTCTGACAATTTTCTGCGCAAAGATTTCAACCATTGAATAGATTGACGGAAATTTAATCGTGTTTTTTTTTTCGTCCTATCAAGATCAACCTAGAGCTAATGTGTGATTCCCCAAGAAACCAAATACAAGCGTCTAGTCCGTCATTCAATATTCGGATGTCGGCCGTTATACGATTCCCTGTCCAGAATCCAAAGACCTAATTCGTATAAGAGCATTTAGCGCCAAATAATAAAAAAAGAGAGTTATAAAATATATATATAAACATAGGCGAGTTTCTTGCAAGAGAGAAGCGGTCAACACTTTTCATAGATTGCTTGAATTCATTAAAACTGTTTGGTCCATTACCTTTCAACTTTGATGGTTGTGAACTGCAACATCTTGTCACTGGTTTGTAGAAGCCCTTAACATCGCATCGACCCTCAAATATGTCCTTGCGATATTAAGAGTCGACCATGTCGATATTTTGACCATTTAAGTGACGGCATGACGACCCTTAACATCGCGAATAGAATTTCGATGTCGAAATCGTGACTTAACTTTTTTGCATTTTAACCCCTGTGAGTGAAAACACAATATTGTCTTTCAACAACCTGTAACCATCTCGGTCATCTATACGCGGTAAGACTGACCCTGGGATCGTATGTATCCATGTTCAGCCTACTTTCGGCAACATCGATACCACGTGACTTGGTCAGCCAATCAGCTAAAGTCTACGGACGTAACCCCAACGTAACTCGCCATTTTCGAATCATGTGATGTCCTACTTGCTCAAAATTACAGATCCACCACACCTCTTGGATGATACGAAAGATCTTCATGCCTATATCTTTTGTAAGCCCAGGCAATATCTGTTTCCGAAGTGGTATGAAAGCCTGTAATTTATCAAATTTCTCCAGTCTGTTCTCCGCCGGATGAAGGCCGGACAGAATCCGGTAATATACCGGATATCGCTCCGCGATAATGGAGGCACACGATTCGCAAGCCATCTTATGGATGGTGAAGTGTACGCAAATGGTCTTTCAAGTGACTCTTGTTTTTTTGGATGGGATCGCACTTCATTCTATCAATGGGTCAGTGTCAGCAACCCAGTCTTGTTTTACACAATGATACATTTAGTGGAAGAACAAACACACCACATTTGGACCAAATATGGCCCACATTTCTTCAGAGAAATCCCGTACGCATCTGAAATTGCCCTTCTTGTCCTAGTTATCGAGTGCGCATGCACGTATCACAGGACTTACTACGCAAATGAACCTCTGAACATCCGTTCAGCACCACATACCTCTAGTCACCAGTATGGGCTAGTGTTTCTTTCTATGGGTGTATGTATTCCCATATAATAACCAATGAAATCCATATGAGAACACCCTGTGGGAAAGTTCATCCCATATACGTATACGAGATCAGCGCGTGACGCGCACTAGCCAATCAGAAGCAATGCCGGACTACTTTCGTATTTTCATGAATGAAATTTGTAGGTCAAATATACTATGCCTATTTTTAGTAACATTTACTATCGTCTGCTTTACACAATTATGACAATACCGATAATTGATGGATTAATATGTCGATGGACAGAGACATCAACTTGAATTTCTTGAAACCTGGCGATAGTGTGTGGGTGAAGAAATCCAGCCAGAAGGCAGTTGGAACATTCGTAAAACGGCACAAACCACTGGGAATATTTACTTTGTTCCGTGTCACGATGGATTCAGGCGAAATGATTGACGTGCCATGATACGACTTGGACCCACTGAACATCGACGACATCACACCCTGCATACCAAACGGCTGCTCCAACTTCCGCCGGAGGGTCAACTTCCGCCGGAGGGAAATTTCAAATTTGAGAAGCTAAGTAAGTTCAGATTTTTCATTTTTTGGTAGTTTTCACGTATTTAGTACTCGAAAATGTAATGAGAAAATGTTCTCAAGGGGACGTGTTAGCAATTCGTGTGAAATTTTCAACTCGTCCTTGTATTATTTTTTAATTACAATTCATTTTATCTCACATTAAGAGCTATATTGCAACATAACAGTGATTAGATGCTTAAAAAATCATCTATTTGTGTATCAATCGCCAAATAAGTTATAGATATATGAAGAGTAGTTCCTTAACAGCAGGCTGATAGCTTGTAGTTTCAAATAGTTCAATCTACTTCGGTCACTGTTAGTTTTTCTAGCTCATGCATGTTCGTATATGATACAAATACCGCCGGAGGAGCATGTCTCGAAGATCTGATTACCGCCGGAGGATCTAATCTCTAGGCGTTTGTGTATGTACACGATCAGGCCACTTTATTATATGTTAACCATGCAGAAATAGCCATGATCATCACTAATTTTATCCTCGACATTTACGCTCCATCGTGCCAACTCGTGTATTGGCCTAGGTGTTCTCATCAGCAGTTTGTCACCCCCTAAACCGTCGACGAAACAGCGATATTTCTGACAGTATGAGGTATACAATCTGACGCCGTGAGAATGTTGCGATTGTGTATCCGTCAGATACAGTCTAGGTATCGGATAACCCTCAAACACTTTTGAGAGCATTTATTTAAGGATTGTCACTTTTTTATTACTTCATTCAAATATTCACTACTTCCTCTAACATTTGGTGAAAAAATGAGATAAAAATTATAAATAGAAGTGCTTTAATATTAGGATTGAAAATTTAGTTTCCGAGGCCCTGGAACAATTAAACAGATTGCCTTAGCTTGGGCTTGGCTACTATTTTTTTTGTCTGTTAAATTTCCCTTTCCAAAACTCATTTCTGCAGTATTATGGTAAGCTAATTATCTATTAGTCCTACTTATTTACATTAATGTACCCCCTTCCGATTAAAACCATGCAAACATCCTTATTTTTGTTTCGAGTTATGACAGTGACACTTCACTCAGACACCCGCCGTGAAGTAAACCACACAGGTGTGAACAAGTTTTAGCAGATTAAAAATGTATTTGACAACAGAATTCAAGCAAAAAATAGGGATTAATTCATCAGTTGTATAGCTGGACACATTTTGCCCAATTTCTAGCCTTTCATTTTTGTACAAAATCCGAAATTCAAACTTTTATTTCTCGAAAAGTATCCATGCTACGCTTTTGAAATTTGGCATGCTTGTTACTTATAAGGTGATCTAGAAAATCTTATCTCACTTTTGTAAGGTCGGCTTCGTTTTATAATTATCCAACTTTTAAGACAAACGACCGTAAAAAGTACATTTTTAGCTCATCTGGGCCGAAGGCCCGATGGGCTTATGTCATGGCCTGACTGTCCGTCGTCCGTCGTCCGTCGTGCGTCGTCCATCGTGCGTCGTCCGTCGTGCGTCGTGCGTCGTCCGTAAACATCTTCTTCTCTGAAACCGCTTGGCCGATTAAGCTGAAACTTGGCATGCATGTTCCCCCAATGAGTACACCAGAATTTGTTCATGCCGTGTCGATACGATTTTAAATATGGCCGCCATGGCGGCCATCTTGAATTTGCCATTGAAACATTGTTATCGCGATTTCTCAGGAACTGCTGCATAGATCTTTCTCAAATGTGGTGCACAGGTTCCCCTTGGGGTCTAGTTGTGCAAGATACCTGTTGTGGTCTGATTCACAAATCCAATATGGCCACCAGGCGGCCATCTTGGATTTCCCCATGAAACATTGTTATTGCAATTTCTCAGGAACTACTTTGTGGACCTTCCTCAAATTTGGTACACAGGTTCCCTTGGGGGTCTAGTTGTGCAAGATACCTTTTCTGCTCTGATTCGAACATCCAATATGGCCACCAGGCGGCCATCTTGGATTTCCCTGTGAAACTTCGTTATCGTGATTTATGAGGAAGTACTGCATGGATCTTTCTCAAATTTGATACACAGGTTCCCCTTAGTGTCTAGTTGTGCAAGATACTTTTGTGGTCTGATTCCGAAATCCAATATGGCCACCAGGCGGCCATCTTGGATTTCGAGATGAAACATTGTTATCTCGATTTCTCAGGAAGTACTGCATGGGTCTTTCTCAAATTTGGCACAGAGGTTCCCCTTGGGGTCTAGTTGTGCAAGATACAATTTGTGGTCTGATTGAAAAATCCAATATGGCCACAAGGCGGCCATCTTGAATTTGCCAGTGAAATTTTGTCATTTTTCGTTAACTACTGCATGGATCTTCCTCAAATTTGGTACACAGGTTCCTCTTGGGGGTCTAGTTGTGCAAGATACCTTTTCTGCTTTGATTCGAACATCCAATATGGCCACCAGGCGGCCATCTTGGATTTCCCTATGAAACTTCGTTATCGTGATTTATCAGGAAGAACCGCATGGATCTTTCTCAAATTTGATACGCAGGTTCCCCTTGGGGTCTAGTTGCACAAGATACAATTTGCGGTCTGATTGAAAAAATCCAATATGACCACCAGGCGGCCATCTTGGATTTCCAGATGAAACATTATCGCGATTTCTCAGGAACTACTGCATGGATCGTTCTCAAATTTGGTACAGAGGTTCCCCTTGGGGTCCAGTTGCGCAAGATACAATTTGTAGTCTGATTGAAAAATCCAATATGGCCACCAGGCGGCCATCTTGGATTTCCAGATGAAACATTGTTATCGTGATTTCTCAGGAACTACTGCATGGGTCTTTCTCAAATTTGGTACAGAGGTTGCCCTTGGGGTCTAGCTGTGCAGGATACCATATATGGTCTGTTTGAAAAATTCAATATGGCCACCAGGTGGCCATCTTGGATTTCCCCATGAAATTTTGTTATCGTGAATTCTTAGGATATTACTACATGGATGTTGATACACAGGTTCCCCTTGTGATCCAGTTGTGCAAGATACCTTTTTTTGGTTCATTTCGAAAATCCAATATTGCCGCATCTTGAATTTCCCATGAAACGTTATCATAAAATCTCAGGAAATAACTGCATGGATCATTTTATAGTGTTCAGGGGGGACAACACAAGTTAGAAACTCATCTATTGCAGTTCTAGTAAAAATTTCTCACAGCTACCAGGGATTCATGCAAGTGCTTTCGTTTTACTGGACAAATACTCAATTTTTTGTGGAAAACTCAATTCGCCAGACATGGTCAAAGTTAATTTGACAGCCCCGAATTACGAAATAAACTCAATCGAATGACGATCTTACCGCGAAAATGACAATAAGTTTTACCTTTCACAGGCGCAAAGCGTGCTACCACGTGTGGTGTTGTTGTTGTTAATCTCCCGCAAGATTTGCACACGGTCCGCTTGAAAGGCAGAACTAATGGATAAATTGAATGAACTTCACAAAATTGACTGGCTCAATGTGGCGCAATCAGCCTATAGATATTTATATCGACTGTTCATGCCTGGCAACTTCAAGTCGAAAACGAAACCAGAACCAAAACAAGCCGAGTGATTCTGACGCTTTATTTAGGAGAATAAGAGCTCAATAAAACTTCGTCAGTGAGTATTTTAATCGGAAGAAAATCGTGCTTGCCAATACGGGTAGCTAACATGAACGTTGCATTGCCCGTGCCGATTTTTACTTGCTCCCGACAAGCGGACAAGCGCTAACGTCTAACAGTAACACTCGCGAGTTGAAAGAGTGAAGGCAACAACAACAACGATTTTGCTTGATAATTTGTCAGGACAACTCAACATTTTCAGTTGGGAACTCGACTTATCTCTTGAAGATCTCAATATTTATTCACTACAACTCAGTTTTTTTCGCGCATGTTTGGTGCGCATTTTTCCAAGGATAAAAAACTCACAGGAATCAGACTTTGCCATTTCTTTGCCAAGCATTATTTGTTTTACTCTGTCTGCCCTTCTGTCCGTTTTTATGTCAAATCGTGGTTGTGTAATCAATAAGTGTTGACATAATTTCAGTGTATCACTGACATTTAACTCCACAATTTCTACAGGATGATTTTGAAACTTCACATGCATGCCTCATGTGTACCTGTTTTATTTTTTAGACAATTCAGATTTTTGTCAAAGTTATTGGGATTCAGACTTCACCATTTCTCCAATTCAATTCAATGCAATGTATTAATCAATTAAAACATTGTAGAATCAGCCTAGAGTTTTGACATGATTCTCTTCAAATTTTTCAGACTTGCCAAGCATGATTTTAAGAGTTCCTACTGACGGAATAAAACATTATTTTTGTCTAAATGATCAGAAGTTGGATGTTCATTTCCGTGGTTAGTTTCAATGTACATTACATGCTCTTGTTTCTGTGAATGTTTTATGATGAACCACATAAGTAAATGGCTTAGACAGGTGGCTAATGCCTTAATTAAAGTTGAACTGAAATATTGAATATGGAGTAATATGAATCTATTTTGGAAAGTGCCATTATCAACTACCGCTGAACCATCAATATCATGTGTTATTGACACCAGCATGGTGGTGGTTGAAACATTTGAGAACTCAATACCAATAAGTGAATCGGTGGTAAAAAAATTTGAAAACTCGATCGCAATGTTTGGATCGGCGGTAAAAAATTTTGAAAACTCAATTTCACCATTGGGAAAACCCAATTTTGAGTAATATTGAGTTTTCGGTGGTAAAATTTTTGACTTGTATGAATCCCTGAGCTACTTTGTCCAGTTACAGACAGATGACCTACAGTGCCGTGGCACTATCTTTTACATCTTCGCAGACAGATGGGGGTATGTCTTGGTTAGGCCATACCTCACCAGAGATTACTTTCATTGGAAAAATGTCCTGTTACATCTCATTGCCATCGTAACAACCCAGTCGCACATATTTCGTACTCGACATGTCTCCCCCTGGTGCATATACCCACAAAATATTGGAATCGTAGGTTAAAACTGTCCAATGTACTGTCCGGACACGAAGTGGACAGACGGACGAACGACTGCAATCACATAATAAAAATTGGTTCTGGTTATTGCTTATACAGCTTACTGACAATCACACATTATATTTTGGTATAATTGCCTTTATTCCATAACCTCCAATTACAATCATGAATTTACAGCTTGACCTCCTGTGAAATCGACTATGTTGCCATTTTGTTCAGGGGAGACAACGCAAGTTAAAAACTCATCTATTGCAGTTCTTCAGTAAAAATTTCTCGCAGCCACTTTCTCCAGTTATAGCCAGATGAGCGCTACAGTGCCGTGGCACTATCTTTTTCAATTTATTTTAGTAAAATAGTTATAAAAACAAAACCAGGCAAAAAAAAAAAAAATGAGATAAAGTTTACTAGTTCGAATTGTCTCCTACCAAGGTATACCATCAAAGTTGAAACAAGACCAACAGTTTTCATGAAATTTCAATTGAAAAATGGACGCTTCTGTTTTCATTTTAATTTGTTAAAAGTGAAATATTTTCTACACAGTAGCAGCGTCAGTTATACAAATCATATAGTTGAAATCCCTACGATGTATACTTTCATAAAATATATAGTTTATTATGGTTATGTTGTATATTTATTGATACCGACGACAAATGGTCATGGGGGTGCAAAAACTGCCTCTAAAGGGACAGCTATCCTTAAAGCACCATTAAGCGTTTCTGAACAAGAAGTACCGTAATAGATAAAAATTTCTGAGTTTATTGAGTTGTTTAAACTACACGATTTATGGAAAAATTAGGTAATAAAGCTAGGTGGCAATTCACTATGTTAGCGTTACACTATGATGAAGATCAAAGCAGTGATGCGAACAATGTGACGAGACAATAATAACATAATCACTGAAAATAACCACGGCATGTGCAAGAAACCCAGACGCGGGCGTGGCGTGCACACGCACTGACATTCCGGCTCACGTACGGTTCTCCAACCGGTCCAAAGGAGATGGTATTGTAAGGCGGGGTTTTTGCCCACAGCCAGCCGACTCATAGGAATGTACATTTCTTCTCTCCATCTGTCAATCACAATGCAATGTACAACTTGTCGTCGGCGACAGCTGTCAATCAACGGACTGAATGTTACGATGAACCATGATAGCTTCACATATGTTTGGTACAGAGGCGTTATTATTTCACCACGTTGCAGTCGATTTGATATGCACATATTGGAGAATAAATACACAATTTAGGCGAATATATTGCCGTTGTAACAGGTAGCGACTGATCGTTCGATTTCAAAGTTTGACTGGCCCGTAATGTCCACATGGTATCGTGTCATTGGTAAACAATATTTATTTTACTTTTAATTGGTTCATAATGATAGCCTGGTTATTTTTTATTGTTATTTCAGATATACTGAATGTAATTTTTTTTTAACAAAAATGGGAAAGATTGAAATAACTTGTCTACGTCACACATGTTGCCCTCCTGGGATTCGAACTCGGTAAAAGAAAATTTCGACGCGCTTGTGACCCAACGTGCGTATCCACTACGCCACGACATACGAACAACTGTAACAGGCTATTTTGTCACTTTAATCTACTTACGAAAACTTCAAACGTTATGAATCATAACTTTTCATTTTTTAGTATGAAGGACCCCTTGGACCAAAAAGATCTTCCAGTAGTGGAGATATAATGTTACCACACAACACCAGGTTAAATGGCGTTCTGGTCCAAGGGGTCCTTCGCGTCTAAATGCGTGTCTGAAGGACTCGATTTTGACCCTTTTTTCACGAAATAGCACAAGCTGTGGATTTCAGTTTCATGTGATAACTATAATCATAACGCAATCGCTCTAAAACTTTCACATATTGTGTACTTATATTTTCTCTTGTCGTTACATTAAAACATTAGTATTTTTAGGACATTTTATTTTTTCGATTTCAACCGCACCACGTATAGGCCAAAATCCCGCCTTATCGTACCACCACCTTTAGCATTGCTCGAGATGGGAGGTCCGATTATAAACTGCTATATCTGAATAAATATAGGTTCCCCCAAACGTATTTACCCCTACAAAGTTTCTGCAATATATCACCTTCCTTATGCTACAAATTAACGTAATTTATGATTTTATTTGGCGGATCTAAATTCGATTTAACCGAAGTAGTAGTGTGAATCCGTTCTCCATGTTAAAAGAATGGGAGAATGCCTTGACCGACAGCATAAGTCTACAAAAACCGATTGATTTCACCCTCTTGCATTACCAATGAAACAGTTATTTACCCCTCACCAGAAAGACAGATGTTTACCTGAAAAATTCATGTAATTGTATTTGTGAATAAATATGAGAATTTACGTCAAAACACTTTTGAAAGAGAGCGAAATTCAGCTTTTTGGCGGAGTCACGGTCGGCTGAACACCTACGGTTGTGTCTGATTGGACGAAAGTGAATATGCTGGGCAGCGGCCTGAGGTCAACATATGGTCAGCGTATAGCGTGTGCGAGTTTAGTCTCATTGATTTATGACTGGCTTTCTTTGGTAGGCCTTATGTTTAGAACGGATCCAGGCGATGATAGGGCCCAACTATTGTGATTCAAGCGAGATTTAGGCCTCAGACCATAAATGACGAGGAGTTGTGTGTTTAACTCCGTGGATTTAGTTTAAAGACGTTCCCCACCTTTGCTGATGCGCACAACGTCGCGCATGTATTTATAGCGCGAATGCCAAATGACGTTGCATTAGGTAATCTCCCTTCGATCACGCTGATAACAGCACACGCCATAGCAACGTCAATTGATTTCCGGCCACTTTTGGAGGAAATCTGCGTCAAACGATGTTAGAAGTCAAACGAGTTTGGTGACCCCATTATTGGATGGGAATAATTAGCTATAGGCTTTAACAGTCAGACAATTCCATGAGCAAATTATCATTGAATTCAGATGGAAATGGTCCAGTCTGAAAGACAAAGACCACGTGAACATGAGCAGCGCACATTGATATTCGGTGGTGTGCGACAATTTTTGGAGCAAAATCGTACAATTTAAATTTCATCATTTTTTTTTACAAATTAGACAAAAACGCCCCATAGGTGGCGTCATGAGCTTGAAAGTGAGTTCGATGACTTAGTAAATTTTTTCTTGAAATGAATTTGTATATTTCCAAGGTACATCCGTGCAAAATTTGGTGAAATTCTGATGATGATTTCTTAGGGTGAGGAACGTCCTTTTATTGGGCCTAAAGATTGTGGTTCAAGCCAGATTTAGATCTCAGACCATACACTGCGAAACAAAATTGTGTTGATGCCATTTTAGCACCAAAATGGTGTTGAAAATAACACAAATTGTGTAAGAATGAACACTAATTTGTATTGAACTCAACACAATTTTGTGTTGATATATTAAGTTAAACACAAAACCATGTTGATTTCAACACAAAACATTTTAGCACAAAATTGTGTTAAAACAACACAATATTTTTCGCAGTGTAAATGGTGTGTTTAACTCAGTGGATTTCGCTTTAAAATAGTATCTTTTTCATTCGTTCGATGGATTCAGTATTGAGTGAGGACGGTACATTCATTTAGCTCGGCCAAGAAGAGACAGTTGTACTCCGGTGGTAATTGTATCATATTATTATTGACTCCGGCGGTAGTCAGATCTCACTCCGCCGTATGTTGTATCACCACTTCCACACAGGTCATATTCATGCGTCTTAAAATCATCAAAATTCTTCCTTTTCACATATAAATATCATCTTGCCATTAAAAGGCAACCTCGTTTTACATAACGATCGTAGGTATATTCTTGATTAATTAGATAAAATGCATATTTGATGTAGTTTTTCTAAGAAAGGTTTCTAGATTCGGCTTCTAATGGGTGTAATTGTCTATTTAGACTTATCCCGTTCTCAAAAACACGTCAGCTAGTTAAATAAACGTACCATCTAACGATTGAGACAATTTGATATTGTTGATAGGGTATGGTTCTGACATATCAACGTAAAAACCAACAAGTTGTCCTACCATTTTGCACGATCTTCCCTCCGGCGGAAGTTGACCCTCCGGCGGAAGTTGGAGCAGCCGTTTGGTATGCAGGGTGTGGACATTGAACTTGATCAACCTAGCGCTGGGCCTACCGATGACCACACCGAAACAACGAGGTTTGTTGATGTTGACTTGAATGATTTTATTGGAGCTCAGGAAAACAAAGAGACGGCTCGAAAAACGAAGTCACACTTAAATGTACTGTCTGAATACTTATGTGGATTGGTTGAAACCAGAGATATCGCTCTGGGCAAATTATTCGCGCTTTCTGCTTCAACTTTCAAGTTCAGTTCATTTCAGTCACGAGTTACATTGTGGACTTCACTCTTTCGTCAAACTGTAATGCTTTTACTCCTTAGCCAAGGCGAACTGAATTTATTCAACTGCTAAATTCGATAAATTTACTGTTTATAATGATTTCTAAACTGGGAACTCTCTCTTGCTGCGTAATAATCTTGCTGCGTAATAAACCTTGTGCCTGTTTACCCTATGTAATGTATATAACTGCGCAGTAAAATTGTAAGCAAACCGTCAGCTGAAAATCTTTGTTGTGCTTTGTTGGCAATATTTTCGGCTAAAAAAAATTATATGGGAAAAAGAATCCCAAATAACTTGATGCTGAGATGAAATTTCCCATTCTCGAGAAGGAAAAATCATCCCGACCTCGCCTAACGGCTCGGTCGGGATGATTTTTCCTTCTCTCGAGTGGGAAATTTCATCTCAGCATCAAGTTATATGGGATCCTCTTAGTCCCATGTGCGCACCCAATCCGATCGTATCTGTGCTTTCCCTAACACTCTCCGAGTGTTTGTAAACTGACACTGTTAGTGTTTGTAAACTAACGCTCTCCGAGTGTTACTTTGCACAATGAACCCAATATGGCCCACAAATACCCAGTTCACACTCAAGGGCAAAACCACACATATTCACCCATTACAATACTAGTTGTGCTCTCTCTACTACTAATGACTTCTCAGATGACGTCACAGTCATGTAACCTCTGCTCGATGGCCCACAAGGAGGTCCAAGATCAACTCACCCCACATCCATCCCATTCCCACAATGAGCATTCACAATCGCAGCTATACTATGGTAAATTCTACACAAGAAATCGCCTCGGAACTTTTCAAGAAATACCAATAGAATCATTACTGGAAAAACCTTACTGGTCTGTTATGAAAGAGTCCATGGCATTATCCCCCAATGACATTTTTCCCAGCGACATTTTCCCCAGCGACATTTTTCCCCACGACAGTGTCCCCACACGACATTTTCCCCAGGCGACATTTTCCCCACCCTAATATAAAGAAAGCTACAAATAAATTTAAAGTGAAGTTATTTATTCGGATCGTAACTTAAGAAGATTATATGTCAATAAATGAAAAGTGATCAAAAATTTACGCTGCATGAAAGCGGCAAAAATTTGATATTATTATTTGATCACTTCATCAAGCCTACATAAGACTCTCCTACGTGCAAACTTAAACAAAATTCAAGATGGAGAAATGACTGCGATTGTCGGCAGATCGTAATTATTGCAGCACGTAATATTAGGGTGGGGGGAAATATCGTGTGGGGATACTGTCGTGGGGGAAAATGTCGCTGGGGAAACTGTCGTTGGGGAATAATGTCGGTACCAGAAGAAACCAGCTTTTGTAAAACGATCATATTTTATTATATGGTCGCTTTTAATGAGAATAAATCTTTGATTATGAAGGCCGGACATACTATTGGTGGTGCATGGCTGGCTTAAAGATTTGACGCTTGCACTATGTTTTGTACTAGTTGGCTATAACCATGAAACAAGATATATCTTGAAGTTGAGTAGGACCAAATCGTTTAGCATGAGAATCAAACAGATTGAAGTCTGAAAATCACAAGTAAATCTTATTCCTCATACTTCTGTTATATTAGATGTTTGAATGTTGTAGGATAGCATGTGTAAACTGTAGACAGAATAAAAAATCCTTAAAAATTTAAGGAATGTTTCCCGACTACTATTACACCAGCAGAATACACTGAAGAATATTTCTTACCATGTTATGGAATTTCCTTAACATGCTACGGAATATCCCTTTTTGAATTTTAAGGAATATTCCGCTGAAGTAACAGTCGGGAAATATTCCGTACATTTAAAAAAAAAATCTTCAGTGTATTAAGTGGTATTAATTTTTATACTCGCATTGGAACACTCATAATTTGTATTCGATATGGAGATGCTTGGTGTACATCTGGTTAACGAAGGGTCAGTTCCATTAACTTGTTGGAGAAAGTATGCTGGTAAACGGAAACAAATTGGTAGTTTGATTAACCCTACCTGCGCTGAAGGTTGCTCCAATCTCCGGAACGACAGAAAAATGAGAGCTGAAACTTTTTTGGCTTTTTATATTATCATATTGGGGTCATTTAGAGCCTATTTGCATGACCGCCGAGCAGAGGATCATGGGTAAATGCAACATAGCGGTCATGTGGGGTACCAGAAAAGTGATGTTTTCGTCATATTTCTTATTTTTTTTTCTTTTCTCTATGGAAAAGTGGGTAAAATCTATTTTATTTCATATCAGATTATTATTTACGATTTTATCATGCATTCTTTGCAAAAAAAAACAACAAAAAAACGAAAATTCTGACCAAAAATTGGTCCAAAAATCCTTTTTTTAAAATGACGTCACCATGGAGGCCATCTTGGATTTTTTTTACATTTTCTTGTAGAGCTTGACCCAATGATACAGTGTGGTAAGTTTCAGCTCTCTAGACTTAGCGATAGTGAAATATATAAATATATAGGGGGCACTCCCCCCAGGCTGCGATACACCCCAAATCGCCCAGGCCACATAAGGTTAAAAAGGGAGATTGCTGTTTGCTAAAAGATTCACACGCTTGGAAAAAGACTGATGTCAGATAGGATATGTAAGTAATTTATCTTAAAAGTTATTATCTTAGACAGCGATGTTAGAGAACTCGGAATTCGCTTTTGAAATTGGTTAACTCCATACCAATAGAAGATGTCTTGGCTAGGGGCGACAACTAGATACATATTTATATTAACAGGATAGGAAACTAGTGTAACATGGAATCGTGCACGTTTATACTGATGTAATTGGGGGATATGTGGGGGGGGGGGACATGAGGGGGGGAGGGAAATGACCTACATTCATGATGAAATATAGAAATATTAATCATTTATAAACAATGTTTCTATTTGTTACTAAACCAAACCTGCTTTAATTTTAATGCCTTAATCTCCATTAAGCTGCACATTCAAACGTAGAAAACGGAAGTAAAACTAAAAGTTAACTCCCCTAGGAGAGAGTCGTCCGCCCCTAGGAGAGCTCTCACTCATCCCAACGTGGTTACTATATAAACCAAAGCCAGTCCCATTCTAGCCCTCTTTCTCATTGTAACAAACCGAGACCAGTAGTGAACCAGGCCGCGGTACGAGGGGACGGAAGGGAGGGCCAATTAAATTAAAGCAGGTTTGGTTTAGTAACGAATAGAAACATTGTTTATAAATGTTTAATATTTACTTCCTAAACTTTAAACCTTCTTTAATTTTAATGCCTCAGTACCAGCATACGGAGGTGGGAACCTCGGCCTTGTGGTAGATTCAAAAGCAGGCTAAGTAACCGCTGGGATGACACAGACATGGGCATAGGCATGAGACATCAATAATCAACAAGTGAAACCCTGGTCAAAGACGTAAAAGGATAAAATGTGGATAAGATACAGTTGTACTTATCTTGATTGTCTACATCCATGTAGCTGTGCTCGTGGTGTGGTAGCAAACTCTACCAAGATGTCAGAATCCTCTGCCACTCGGGCTGTAGGCCTTCTTGGTAGGCATTGTATGACACTTGGGGCGAAAGCCAAACGGTGGGAGCATACATGCAGGTACTTGGCTGTACCTATAAGCTTCGGGTGAAGCGTAACTGTCCGGGCTTAAAGGGAGCCAAGCCACACCATTCTCAGTCCACAAGCCGTCTTATGTCCAACTCTCCATACTTGGTTCTTGAAGTTGAACAGGTCTTGTAGGAGATGACTGCGTTTGCTCCCTGAGTCAACACAACGCAAACGTCCACTCTGTACTTTATCGTCTTATGAGATGAGCGTAGGTGACCCAGCTGAGATCATCTGGGAGGAAGTCAGTTCAAACTGAAATGACAAGCAAAACTGCAGTAAAGTCAAAGATTAAAAGTCAGAATTGTGTCAGGTCTAAAATGATGACTTGAGAGATAGCGGCTGCCAAACTGACCTATTACTACTGAGTAGATAACATTTATATCCAATAATTTTTAAGATAACATTTATATCCAATTATTTTTAAGATAACAGTCTCCTAGTAAGGTACAATTACTAGAGTTGGAAAAAAGGTCAGACTGTGCGAAACACGAATCCATGTCCTCAGAGTTCGATACCAAATCGCCAGCCGAAACAGCAAACGGACCAGACCACACGGCCGTCTCAGCCTCTATCTAAAATGATCACAGGCATGACAATAAATCTCAACAAAAGAACCCTGGTCGGTAATGCAGAGGGTAATTATGGAGTAGTAATAGAAGATACTTATCTAACTTATCTTTTGAGTGTCTGCCTCCATGTAGCTGGGATGACACAGACAAGGGCATAAACATGAGACAATCAACAACTAACGAGTAAAACCCTGGACAGAGACGTAAAAGGGTAAATCATGGATTTGATACAGTTGTACTTATCTTGAGTGTCTACATCCATGTAGCTGTGCTCGTGGTGTGGTAGCAAACTCTACCAAGATGTCAGAATCCTCTGCCACTAGGGCTGTAAGGTCTACTTGGTAGGCATTGTAAGGTATGTGAGGCTACAGCCTCGGATGGTGCATACATGCAGGTACTTGGCTGTACCTATAAGATCGGGTGAAGCGTAAAACTGTCCGGGCTTAGAGGGCGCCAAGCCACACCATTCTCAGTCCACAATCGTCTTACGTCCAACTTGTCTAGTGAGTTGAGCGTAGGTGACGCAGCTGAGATCATCCCGAAGGAAGTCAGATTCAACCTGAAAGACACAAGCAAAACCGCAGTTACGGTAAAGATTACACTCACCATAGTGTCAGGCATCTTAGAATGATGATTTAGTGTCAGGCATCTTAGATTGATGATTAGAGGGACCAAGGTCGCCCATCTGACTTATTTCTTCCTTCATAGATGATCACATTGAATGTGGACAAATGATATAATTGAGAGATGAGATGAGATGATACAGCAAGATGGTTGCCTTGCTGCAATGGTGACAATTTTGCACCCCCCCCCCTCTTTTTCTGAAATAACTTACCACGTGCTGGGTAGCCCCCAGTGGCTCAAGCGTGGTCACACTATCGGATTGCACTGATATATCACACAGATAGAAATTTGTGAACGTGGAGTTGTTGTCAAGACACAAGACTGGACAATGTCATGGAGGGACAAGTTCTTCCATAAAAGTTATGCGTAGCGATGGCACGAATCTCATGGGAAGAAGCAGTATACAGTAGCAGGGAGGCAACAATTACCAATTGATAAGACCATTTTATGGTCTTCAACCATGCGTCAAAGGAATTTTCGTAATGTCATGCAAATGCAGACGGGCGAAACGACTGAAATAACAGGCGCCGAGAGCCGCGAGCGGAATCGGTACGAGTAAGATAGTGGCGAATGGCTCGTACAGAGCAAAACAAAAGGTCGCCTTCGAGCCCATGTACGAAGTCTGAAAACGCCGGAAAGAGTACGACCGTTGAGCGCACGGACCTAAGCGAACAGACTCATTTTGGCGATAAACTCAGGAACGGAACGAAAGGAAAATGCGAGACCAATCTGCCATCCCAGTCATGGAAGATCTCTCAAAACATGAAGATCAAACACCCTAGACGCCAAAGCAAAAGCCGCCAGAAAAGTCGCCTTGTAGGACACAGCTTTAGAGAAGCGGATAGAAAGGGTTCAAAGGGCGGACGAATCAAAGCACACAGAACCACCCGATATCGCATTTCGGTAATAGTAGGCGAGTACGACGCGACTGTAAGGCGAATGCGCGAATAAGCGCAGAGATATATCGTTAAGGCTAATGTCGGTACCAGAGGTAAGACGTAACACCCAAGCCAGAGCAGATCAAAACCCTTCAATGGTGCTAAAAAGAAACTTCCTCTCCCGGTGAAGATGAAGGAGGAAGTCAGCAACGAGGGAAATAGAGACAGAGTCGGGATCGGCGTAACGTCCTCGGCACCAGTACAAATAAATCCGCTGCAGAGACCGAACCCGAAAAAAACGAACGTAGTGAGTAAGGTCCTGCATAGAAATGAAAAACCCTAAGTTGATGACAGAACCATAATGTCAAAGTCTAACAACTGGTGCAACCGTCTATACGGGAATAAAGTACTTGATGGAGAAAGTCGAAAAACTGTCCCCCAAGTACACCACGAAAAACATTGTGTCGTTTAAGCACAATCCTACGGTAAACGGATCTCAACACAAAATGTTTGTGTGTTAAAGTCAACATGGTTCTGAGTTAAACAAAAATCAACACAAAACTGTGCTGAATTCAATTACAAGCGTCTAGACCGTAATTCACAATCCAGGCGACGTCCATCACTATCCACGTCCATAATCCAAAGACCTAATCCATTTTCCATATAACAGTATTAGACCAAACACTGTAGATTCCAACACAATTTTGTTATCTCAACACAAAACCGGAATCAAAAATGCTTGAACAAAAACTCTCATCGTAGTGCAACGACGCACCTAAGTAAATCACCATGTGAAAAAACCCGAGAGGAACTGATATAAATGGAAGGATGACGCTAAGCGGACGGACTTCCACTCCCGCCGACGACCGACGATGGAGCATCGAAGGAAGTGCCGAAAAACGAAGATGAATGGATATAAAATACACAATTCGCAAATGAAGCAATGACGTGAAACACGGCGTCATGGCGTACCGGAACGTGGGAAAATGAGAGAAACGTTGTGTGTGATAATAGTAATATCCGCATTCGCAACATAATGTACATACATGCTCAAAATAGAGCAGGATACAAACTTATAAAATTACACGACGTAACGGCGAGATATGACGTACAGGTGTACGAGGACAACGAGACGACGTAATGTAACGTCGTAAAGGTGCGAAGCGAGAAAAAGAGTTGCAACACAGTAACCCCGAATTCGAATATAATTATTTTCCTTCTTTTAGAAAATAGAACGCAGTAGATATGAACACATTAACTGTTCCTAACGCTAATCACACGTAAGCTCAATGGGCTAACTGGTATTATGGATCTTTGTGTCAGTGAACATGAATACTGTGATAGTGAAGATGATTACATTATGACCTCTCCCGATGTAATTTGTCTCCTGTACACGAAAATCAGTACTGGAG
>JAVTVY010046395.1:0-21531 GCA_036873755.1 Hanleya hanleyi | reverse complement strand
TGTGTAACATTTTAATAACTAAAGCGTACGATGTTATTCAGGGCTATATAAGTCCTGCTGACATTTGACCCAGAAATGACCTTTGACCCACATGAGACATCACCGGATGTGACGTCATCCGTGATGTCTTCGCAACGTTATTCCACCAAGCGCCTGCACTCAAAGTTTCTCAAATTTGGCGATACATATCGCATGCTGATAGCAAAGTACGAACGTAGCGTGCAAGATCTATGGCGCTACGTTTCGTAACTTGTGTCTAATTCCGCTTAACCCAGGGCTAGGGGCCGTATGAACACATGTACTTCAATATCCTCATGGTGCTCATATGAACAGTCACAATCAAAGAGTGACTGAGATACATCTTTTTTGGATAACGACTCTAAAACGAATATTACGGATTAAGAATACTGATCAGCGATACGGATTTGATATTTTTGGAACATCATGATGTCTTGCCGGCATCACTGAAAACTTGACCGCTTCTCTCTTGCAGGAAACAAGCCTATATTTATGTATACTATGATTGTCTTCTTGAATTTGGTGCTAATACTGTTATATGGAAAATGGAATAGGTCTTTGGATTATGGACGCGGATATTCTCTAATGGACGACGGCTGGATTATGAATGACGGACTAGACGCTTGTAATGCTACGGGATGTCATCACTTTCACGCTTTACCCTCATTTGTACGACAGAATTTCACCTTTATATACTACTTGCCTGTTTTGCAATTGTTATTGCTTTACGTTTCTCGCGGATGTTGCTGTTTCGCCGATCCTTCCGTATGCGAATTGATTTGTTGTTCAATTTTTGATTGTCTTCCTGCTTTGCATGTAGTTCCTTCTCCATGTTATCTAACCGGTCCACGCATGTATACGGTTGCATTTGGGGGACTTCTCCATGCAAAGGAATTGTGAATGGCTCTTCTAAGAGGTCCTTCATCAGTTTAACATTTTCTGGAGTTTTCTTTTTCTTTATTAAACTCAAGCGTTCCTTGAATAATTTGCCGACACAAGCCTGAACTTTTCGATAGTCGCAGTTTGATGGAAAACGAGTCCCCATCCATATCTCAAGCATGCGGGTCACCGTACTCCATTTTAAATTCAACTTTGAGAGTTCATGAATCGCTCCATTACATAACAATCTGGGATTGATCTCATGGGGACAGGAATTTAGTCCATTCTGGAGTTGGTCGATGGAGAGATCAGTGGCACAGAGAAATGGCCATTTCGCGACATATTCTGAAAGCATCAAAATAACTTTATCTCTTTCAAGTCACACAAATATATAACATTTATATTTTATTCATTTTCTGATTAAATTTCATCGTTATGGGTCTATTCAGTGGAGCGCGAATATATCGTATTCATGTGTAAGAGGTGGAAAACATTAGGGGAGAGTGGGGAGACATCCCTTACGGAAGAGCAGTATATACTTCTATGGCAGTGTACACTGCCACTATACTTCCACAGACCTCCCCTCTACTGCGGCCATACTTCTGAAACTCTGTGCAATTCCAGCTTTTTTTCTCTATACTGCCACTATACTTCTGGGACTTACACTTTTGCTGTGTATACTGCGGTCATACTTCTACAACTTGATCACAAAAATGTAAATTCTATACTGCTGTTATACTGCTAGAAGTTTAGCTGTTTCCTGTGTACACTGCTGTTATAATTCTACAACTTGTCCTTACCAAAAAAGGCCTTCAACTTGAAACTATACTGCTGCTATACTTCAGTGAGAGGAATGCTGGGATAGGAATTCCACATTAATTTGAAAAATAGGTCAACTGAATTTCCCTCCAGTGAGCACACAGTTGCTGTGTATGGCACATGGAGAGCAGATCTTCGCAGTACTCTTTTCTCTGTACAGCTTTGTTCATGAACTGATGCATGTAAGTAGCATTAATATATTAGATGCCAATGGGAAGAATTTCCCTTTCATTCCATTCCCCATATTTTTCCAATACTGCATATTTTTCAAACATACTGAGGCCAACATTATGGCATGTCTGATATAAAATTTATCATGGTGAGAATATAGGGGGCGGTTTCAGCCAGGGCAATCAGTTTAATTATACCCCAAAACATGTTTAGGCCTACCATGTTATAATACATCATATGTCCATGTTATAATGTAGTAATATCAACCATTCATGTGTGTATGATACATGAATGTGTCAATTTTCCCTGAAAGAGGATGCTTGTATATACCATTTTTATTTATACCACACTTGGTATACAGGGCAATCTTATACTGCTGCTACACTTCAGCCTGTCTACTGCCACTATGATGCAGTCATACTTCCACTATACTGCTACCATACTGGCCATATACTTCTGTCTATGCTGCCAGCCCCCTGCCATGACACTGCCTCCGTACTTCAGGGAAGGGTTACAGCGGCTTAATTAACATAATGTCAGCATACTGCAGTCATACTTCCACTATACTTCTACTATGCTGCTATCATACTGGCCATATACTTCTGTCTATGCTGCCAGCCCCCTGCCATAACACTGCCTCTATACTTCAGGGAAGGGTTACAGCAGCTTAATTAACATAATGTCAGCATACTGCCAATATACTGCCACTATAATTCTGCAACCCTGCCACAACTCACAACTTCAGTCTAACATGTTGGGAATTGACGAAAATCACCAATACCTACCATGTTATTTTGAGGCTACCATGACGTTGATCTGCCAATGTTATAACATGAAGGCTGAACGTCATGACGTCGTAAAATAACCTACAAATCTCCCATCTAATTCTTGTTTTCGCGATTTCTTCAGAACTACTGGAAGGATTTTCTTGATAATTTGGAATAAAATTGGTCTTTTTTAGTTTATCTCTTGTGTGAAGTTTCAATATCCTCCAATCAATTGTCTCCGAAATATCGCCGTAAACATCTCGGATATATTATCTGGGACAGACAGTATAGGGCATGCATCTGATGGGCAAAACGACTCCATTTAGGGGTAAACATGGTAAATGCAAGAGTATACCGGGAAAAGTAAACTGTAAGTTGTATCAAGGGTACGTGGGTCAGTATCCGCCTTCATCCTTCACACGAAGGGAAAATTAAATACGCTATAGGTATATGTGCTATAATATACCGCCTTTGGCTTAGTCAATTTTGGGGAATATGGAACTTTTTGAATAATTAGACTGCGTGAACCTGAGCGTTTTCAATGTTATTACTACTTCTCTAATAAAATTTAGTTCCGATATATTGCCGAATCCCTCTAAATATGAGACTTACTTACTTTACTTTATTTCCATACATGAATACATATAGAAACATAAAGATATGTACACATATATCAATGATTGTTAAAAACAGTCAGACAGACAGTACCGGGTAGGCTATCATTTTGGAGGGATAGGCCTATTTCACTTCCAAATAATTTGCCTGCGAGAACCTCACATAACAGTTTGGATATAACAAAATGGAAATTCTATTTTTCGTTTGCAGACGATATACTATAGGCCCATTTTGATTTTGTCAGCCTGGTATTTGGTTATAAATTATTTAATCAACACCTGTCGTGTGCATTCATTGTTTGTAATGTGCGCCAAAATGATATGGTCCCTTAACATGCTAATTTGAACGATCTCGCGAGATATCCGCGAATCTGTTCAAAGCTGAAAAAATGGCGGGGCAAGGAGAGGCAAGCAACTAGAAGGCATTAAATAACGGAAAGTAAGTTATTTTGAAGGGATCTTTCAATCTACAGCTATTCATACAATAACTTCAATGTTTCAATATTCACCTTCCCGTCTTGGCTGATCCATAGTGGGGTGATTTCGATTACAAATCTAGCTCCCACATCGACTGCCCTCGCTGGCTAACTTATAATATCTGACAACGCTGGCAGTAAATTTGGCGCCTACTAAAGCCCAGAAACGCCCGGACTGGACCAGTCCACTTCGTGTTTTGAGAGTATTGTTTATTTGATTACAACTTCCGGAAGTATACACGGGATTACCTGTCGCAAGTTCATTATGCTCAAAGGGGATGCGCAGGTAAGGTGTGTCTGAGAAGGGCCGTCAATGTTGTGCATTGTATCATTCATGGGTTGTTTTGGAACAGCAAGGTTTATTTGGGCCGAGTAATCTATGAAACAGGCCTGTTGTAACGAAAATATCCTAACTATCAATATATTCATTGATCTCAAGCTCAAATAGCAGTAGCGCGAAAATTAGGCTCTCATAATTATTGGCAGTGATAATTTTTTTGGTGCAATTTTCAAAGCCGGTAGACATTTGGTGACGTATCACATCAATGTATCTGAATAAAAGAAAAGAAGCCAGAGATTCGGAGCAGAGCTACACCATTCTATACCCAAGATTCTTTTGTACAGAATATCCGAAATCATTGATATTTAATTACCATATCATGCACAGAGAGTATTGTTCAGGAATATTTATTTTTTTTCCTTGGCAGATAACTACATTGATGGTGATGCTTTATACTCACTGAGTGGAGAAGATTTAAAGTCCATGTATCCCGAGATCGGCCTGTTTAAAAAGATTCAACAATTTCTTGTTGTGAAGGGTTACATTGCAAATAAATCTCTGACAGAAAGGAAAGACGATGACCATGATCAGGTGCTATTTTATTAATATCATTTCCTTACTCATTCTGTTGACAATGGAGTGTAACTTTAAGTGCAACTTGTGCCCTTATGAGTTTGAGAATGGCAGGAGTTTATCATCACATATTCTCACAAAACAAAAGTCATCCCCACTTTTCAGTATCATGCTCGGAATGTGGGAATTGTTACACTGTGTATGAATTATATCGGAAACATGTTCAAAGGAAACATTCCATGGATGTGAAATTTTCAGTGGAGGACATAGAATTATCTGTTGATATTCAGGGAGAACAAAGGATCAACCCAGAAGCAGGAGATAACATAGATGTTCTGAAGTATCAAATTAAGTCCTCATTTGCAGCAATGTTGCTCAAATTAAAATGCCATCATCATGTGTCACAAACTGGTTTGGATGATGTGTTGACAGGAATGAAAGATATTATGGTACTGCTAGTTTCCGTCATCAATAGGCAATTGGCTCAGCAGGGTTTGGCATCAGAGGTAAGAGATTCCATGGTTGATGAAATACTACAAGATATAGACACCCACTGGAAGCAGGATAAATATTTTAAAGATCACTTGGGTTTATTAGAGCCCCAAATTGTGGTAATTGGTGAGAGGTTCACGTTCAACAGTAAGGTGCGCAAACTGAAATCTGTCCCCGCTTTGGGCTAAATTGTACCATTCCTTGATAACCTGAAAACACTGCTGACACTTCCGGAGGTATCCATATGCCTCAACGAAGTACAAACAAACACAAACACACTGAAAAGGGATTTTTGTGATAGGAGTTACTACAAGGATCATGCCGTGTTTGGAAAATGTAATCCTTCTCTTGATATTTTGGCATATAGTGATGACATAGCAGTCATCAATCCCATAGGAGTTCATGTCAAGAAGCACAAACTGTGTTTATTCTTTTGGGTTTTATTAAACATTCCCCCCAAATTACGGTCAAAGTTGGCTTGCATTCAGCTTCTTGCTATAGCTAAATCACAAGATGTAAAAGAATTTGGATATGAGAAACTCTTGTCTGATTTTATGTATGGCCTAAACACATTGAGTCAGGATGGTCTGGATATACATGGTGTGGGATTGGTTCATGGTGGACTTGTAGCATTTGCTGCAGATACTCTTTCGGCACATTGTATAGGCAAGTTTAAGGAGGGTGTTGCTCTGGCAAAACTGCCTTGTAGGTCATGTGTCGTTGAGCACGAGAAACTTGACAGTGTATTTATTCATGATGACTGCATCGTCAGTGACTTGGCAAAACATATCAGGCAATGTGATACTCTCGACAGACTTAGCCGAAGAGCTAGAAAGTACTGGTCAAGAGAGTATGGCATAACTGAGCGTAGTGTTTTATTGAAAATTCAGGGGTTTGACATTATCTCGTCTTTTACATGACCCTATGCACATTTTGTTGGAAGGAGTGTCCATGTATGCAACCAAGGAGCTTCTGAAGCAGTATATCTTTGTTGACAAGCTATTCACATTGGAGATATTCAATCAATGTCTTGCAGAGCTGTCAGCAGAAATAGATCTCCCAGAAAAGCCAAACACATTGGAAAAAAATCATTTGACTTCTGGTGACAACAAGTTAAAGCAAACAGCAATACAAATGTACTATCTTTGCCAGCTGCTCCCACTTATCATAGGAAAGTTTGTTCCGGATGACAATGAGTTGTGGATAAATTATATCAGATTGCTCAAAATCCATGTGCTTGTGTTTTCTCTCATTTCCCATGAAGAAACTGAAATATCGCTCAAGCAGCTTATTGCAGTCCATAACTCAGAATTTAGACGGCTGTTTCCAACTTGTTCCTTCATACCAAAATTGCATTACTTGATTCACCTTCCACAACAAATGAAATTGTTTGGACCCCTTCGGTCTCAGTGGTGCATGAGAATGGAAGCTAAACACCAGCTTTTCAAGAGAAAGAAATACAGAAATTTTAAGAATATCTGTAAAACAGTAGCTTTTGATCAACAACGGTGGATGTGTCTCATGCAGCACAATGATGATGGGACATTAAGTGACGATACAGCTCACCAATCTCCAATGTACGAGTTGTCACAGCGAAACAGCTCACCAATTACCAGTATACGAGTTGTCAGAGCATTTCCATCATAGCTCTCTAGATTTGTATCTAATACCGCTTATGCCGGTGCTAGGGGCCGTGTGGTCATATCATCCAAGTTGCCACATGAACAGGTACAATAATAGCGTACCTGAGATACAACACATATCACGAATCGTTAGATTCTTGGTATGTGCTTTAGAATAGGTTAACCAAAAGACTATTCTGTGAAGTCATGTGACGCAGTCAGTATGTCGGCACCTCTTCCCACTTCCCTTATATGTGTTGTAATCTTACTTGCAAACACCTCCACTGCATTCAGGCGGAGAGATAGTGAATTTGCTTCCCCATGTCCAACATGCAACAGAGCCAAATCAAAATTATCCTCCTGGGAAATGGGTGAAAGTTCAAGAGGTTGACATTGGTGGCATCAAATACAAGGTTAATTCAGTGATTATTTGTAAAGTCCATTCACCACCAGAATTCTTCAAACTGGATTTTTCAAAAGTTGTTGAGATTTATGTCAGCATTATTCAGAAAACCTGTGTGTTTTACACCCGCATGCAGACACAAGCATTCTTTGATGACCACATGAATTCCTATTGTCTAACTTTTGAAGACTTTGGACACACTGTTATCATCAGGCCTGGTGAACTTGATATCCCATGGCCCGTAATTACAAAGTCACATAAAGACATGGCTGGATATGTTTATGCTGTTGTCATGGCATCCCCTGATATTGAATCATTATGAACAATTTATAACATAAGTTTATCTTCTCTTCACTTATACAGACTTTGCAATTACAACCAACCACCTGTCAGATACCAGAAGCAAATGTATGTCCTGTTGAAGGTATTCAGTTTCCTGCCCCAATTCCAATCTACTCTGCTCCCATACTGGAATCTCTGAAATCTGGGAACAAAAGTCATGTAATGCTACTGTACGATAAAATTATTGCGGAAACGGCAGTGTTTTATCTTCCAAGATGTCCCACGGATACTGTTGCTGCTAAGAAGTCATTTGAACATATTGGGAAAACGTTAGTGGAAAAGTATCCAGCTCTAGCAACAACTGGGGATGTACCATGGGCTTACTTGAATTCAAAGTTGTCGGCGAAATTAAGGAACACATGGGCTCGACTTAAACAGAAGACATGCACTGTGACCCCTTCTGCAAAGAAGCTTAAACTTCATGTAGAACTGGCAGGTTGCTCGGCAACCACAGTTGCTGAAACTGAACTTATTTCGGAAGGGCAGTTTGAAGAGTACTGCAAGGAACTACAAACAGAGATGCTAAAACGTGAACCAGAGAAGATTCATATCATGGAGCTGCAAAAGAAAACTTTGCACAGAGACGACAGTGGATAACAAGTCAAAGTCCGTCTGATTTACGTCTAATCGAGATCTGGGAGAAGTTCCCAAACTTCAAAAACGACTGGTGCCTGATATTGGAGCTGGAGATCATTCAAGGCACAGAGCATGTGTCTAACTTTGCGAGAAATATGATTAAAACCCTCTGCCATATAGCAACGAAAATGGACATGCCAGACATTGATGGCACAATCGATCGGAAGCTGTTGGTTGTTATAAAGTGTGCCGAATCCAGGATGAACACTGCCAGAGGGAAGAGCAGGCGGAAGACAACAACAATTGAGCTGTTTTCTTAGGTATGTATAAATTTCCATATCAGCATGACTGATGTTTCACATATTTCCTCTCCATTCCAACATATTGTATACTCATGGAAAAGAAGGCTTGTCAAAGAATATGTGTCCCAAAAATGGAAATTGGAACTGATGAAACCTTCATCGGACATTGTTCATCTATCTATATTATTCTGATATATTTACAATTTCTCTGCCCACCTATGTGTGAATACACAACTAAAGACGGACGGTTCTCAACAACGTTTTGTATCAATGCAAATGGCCTGAATGCTGCACATTACATGTAGACATGCAACCAATTCAATTTGATAATCTGTTTTTTCTACTTTGTTTTAGGATGATTTATTTCAGAAAAATCTTAAAATTAAAGATGGGGAGGAACCCAGAGCTGTATTCCTCGTTGATGATGACGCTATTCTGTCTGCAGCAATAATTGCCGATGGAATCGTAGCTTGTCTTCCGGAAAGTTGTGCATTGTTTCATACCATACTTGTGTTGTTGGCGACTTATTTTGTCATGGACTACCCAAAGGACTTTTCCCAGATTTTAGGATTCCTTCAACATTTCTGTCTGAAAGTTCCTTTCCCCAAAAAAATTGAAACAAGAGGATACACAGGCTTTCTGAATTTGGTGGAGTTACCATAGTATGTAGAGTTCACATAAATGCCACAATTAGAAGTGAAAGAATATGATTCAATAATTGGTTACCACCTCGGTATTTTGTGTACTTTCTGTGATTCCTTAGTTTGAGTAAACAATCAGCGATGCAATGTACTGTTTTGGGGTTTCCTGTTGATTGTTCCTGGTGGCAATTATTTTGGGATGAACTGTAAGTGATTATTCAATATCCATGTGCATGTATTGAGTTGTCTTTTTCAAAGTTCTCATGTTTATGATTATGTGTGCTTCATGGTGAAATGTCATTATGGCAGAGATAAAGCGGGGTACATTATTTCAAATAGACAATAATGTCTACATGATTTTTGTCGGTTATATTATAAGAGGTTCATACAATGTGGTGTTTTGATTTTTGTGCCACTTCAGCACACTCTGTAAACCGGACAATATTCTTATGTATGACTGTCTTAATTTGGATCTAGAGTGATACATGTATGTATATACTGTGAAATGATCAGTTATTGAACTTTCAGAAACAATAGTCATTGCAGGATTGTGCTTAGTATCCGAATAGACATTGTGCATTATAAAGGTTTGTGAAGCAGAACTTGAGAACATTCAGTAATATTGGCTTTACTCTGTTTGTCACTGTTGTTTTTTGTTAATTATTGTTGAGCAGAGTCTGAGCCGGATAATCTGTGACATAGTCAGTCTGAATGTGTTGAATAGCAGTGTTTTTCGTGGCAGAAATTGCGCTCACAATAGGCAGTCTGGATTTCTCTTTGTTGAGTATGTGAACAGATGTATTGTGGAGTAGAATTCGAGAACATTCTGCAATATTGGCAATAATGTGTTTGAGTATCTGAAGAATTTATGTGTTGCTAAATTAGTAATTACTGTTGACTGAGCCTGATAAAAGTCAGTCTATGAATGTATTGATTCGCAGCTTTTTGTCCTGACAGAAGATGAGCATACAATAGACACTCTGGACATGTGTTTGGTGAGCAGATGTTTGCAAAATATGTTTGGAGTATCATTATTATCTGCCATGTTAATATAAGTACACATGGTGTATTTCAAAGGTATTGTTGAGCAGAATTTGAGAAAATTGTTATACTGGCGATAGTTTGATTGTAACTGTTAGCTTACTATGAGAAGAAATATGTATTATGTAGCATAGAAAATAGTCTATGAACATGGTGAATGTGTTGATTAGTAGTTTTTTTCTTGGCAGAAATTGAGCGCAAAATAGCCAGTCTCGAATTGTGTTTGCTGAGTTTGTGAACAGATGTATACAGTGTAAACTTCCGTAAGTTTTTGTGTATACATTGGAGCTAATGTTAAGAATAACTTTAACAAAGCAGACAATAATCTGTATATGACTGGCTAAGTGGTTGTGAATAGTTGGGTGAGATTGCATATTATAAGATGAGCAGTTATTGATGTGCAAAACTTGAATATAATGTGTTGCATAGAAAATAGACAAAGACATTAATAATAGTAAGTCTGATTGTGTAGTGTTAACTATTAAACAAAAAGCATGTAATGAACAATTATTGATGAATAGAACATTTTTTGCATGCAGACAATAATATGATTCTTAAGTTCGGTTATGCAATGCATTTTTTAGTTTTAGTATTTGAAGACAGTTCTGTGTCAAAGTGGCAGTTACTGTTGAGCATAGCAGTTACTGTTGACCACATGCTATTACCCTTAAACAGTCAGTCTTCTTTTATAGTGTTTGGTCATTATCCGATGAAAGGTATATTATGTAAAATGGGCGCTTATTGTTGAGTTTGTGAACTTGAGCACATTCCAATACTTACAAACAGGATTATCTTTGCTTAGTATATTGAAAGAGATATATTGTGTAACATGTGCAACTATTGAGCAGAACGCATGCACACTGTTAGACATGTTAGACAATAGTCAGTCTGTAAATGTGTTGACTTACAAATATAATCAGTCAAAATACAGTATAAATGTAGCTAACGCTCATTCAAAGGTTGTGATCATTTGTACAATAGAATGCCAATGAAGATAATATAATAAAAACAAACAATTTGATAAATTCTAGATTTATTTCCATATGTGATCTCACGTGGCAGATGGTCAGGTGAAACATGTAATTGGTGCAGAAGATTTTAAAACACTTAGGACTTTGAGACATGTTCAGACCCGTTTCAACCGTAACATGTCCCAAAAGTTGGGACAAAGTCATGTTTGGGCTAAGACGTTTTGAAACATGTCGCCGAGACGGAATGGCCATAACATGTCTCAGATTGAAACGTATTCTTGCAGCACCTGTGTAACGAAATACTGACCAAAGTGACACATGTTTCAGAGGGCAGGACGACACATGTTTCAAACAAACACATGCGTATCGAATACATGTCTCATATTGAGACATGGATAAATCATGAGATCAAGACACATGTTTCACTGACCAGGTCGACACATGTTTCAAACGAACACATGCTTACCGAAGACATGTCCTTTATTGAGACATGAATTACTCATGAGAAGATGGCACATGTTTCGAAATGAAACACAAACCCGTTTCAAAATGAAACATGTACGTCCACAACAGGTCCCAAAACTTGGGACAAAATCATGTTTCAATTTGAGACGTTAAACATGTCACCAATTTTTACAGTGTGGGTATTGTCTACACACTATATATAACAGCTGAAAAATCAAATTCAAAAAAAATCAATTAGGGGGGATTTTCTGGGGGTGGGACCTGACAGTCCCGACAGGATTTTTTTTTAGCTCATCTGGGCCGAAGGCCCGATGGGCTTATGTCATGGCCTGACTGTCCGTCGTCCGTCGTCCGTCGTGCGTCGTCCGTCGTGCGTCGTCCGTTGTGCGTCGTGCGTAAACATCTTCTTCTCTGAAACCGCTTGGCCGATTAAGCTGAAACTTGGCATGCATGTTCCCCCCAATGAGGACACCAGAATTTGTTCATGCCGTGTCGATACGATTTTAAATATGGCCGCCATGGCGGCCATCTTGAATTTGCCATTGAAACATTGTTATCGCGATTTCTCAGGAACTACTGCATAGATCTTTCTCAAATTTGGTACACAGGTTCCCCTTGGGGTCTAGTGTTGTGCAAGATACCTGTTGTGGTCTGATTCACAAATCCAATATGGCCACCAGGCGGCCATCTTGGATTTTCCCATGAAACATTGTTATTGCAATTTCTCAGGAACTACTTTGTGGATCTTCCTCAAATTTGGTTCCCCTTGGGGTCTAATTGTGCAAGATACCTTTTCTGCTCTGATTCGAACATCCAATATGGCCACCAGGCAGCCATCTTGGATTTCCCTATGAAACTTCGTTATCGTGATTTATCAGGAAGTACTGCATGGATCTTTCTCAAATTTGATACACAGGTTCCCCTTAGTGTCTAGTTGTGCAAGATGCTTTTGTGGTCTGATTCAGAAATCCAATATGGCCACCAGGCGGCCATCTTGGATTTCGAAATGAAACATTGTTATCTCGATTTCTCAGGAAGTACTGCATGGATCTTTCTCAAATTTGGTACAGAGGTTCCCCTTGGGGTCTAGTTGTGCAAGATACAATTTGTGGTCTGATTGAAAAATCCAATATTTCCACCAGGCGGCCATCTTGAATTTGCCAGTGAAATCTTGTCATCATTATTTTTTGTTAACTACTGCATGGATCTTTCTCAAATTTGGTACACAGGTTCCTCTTGGGGGTCTAGTTGTGCAAGATACCTTTTCTGCTCTGATTCGAACTTCCAATATGGCCACCAGGCGGCCATCTTGGATTTCGCTATGAAACTTCGTTATCATGATTTATCAGGAAGAACCGCATGGATCTCTCTCAAATTTGATATACAGGTTCCCCTTGGGGTCTAGTTGCGCGAGATACAATTTGCGGTCTGATTGAAAAATCCAATATGACCACCAGGTGGCCATCTTGGATTTCCAGATGAAACATTATCGCGATTTCTCAGGAACTACTGCATGGATCGTTCTCAAATTTGGTACAGAGGTTCCCCTTGGGGTCTAGTTGCGCAAGATACAATTTGTAGTCTGATTGAAAAATCCAATATGGCCACCAGGCGGCCATCTTGGATTTCCAGATGAAACATTGTTATCGTGATTTCTCAGGAACTACTGCATGGATCTTTCTCAAATTTGGTACAGAGGTTGCCCTTGGGGTCTAGCTGTGCAGGATACCATATATGGTCTGATTGAAAAATCCAATATGGCCACCAGGTGGCCATCTTGGATTTCCCCATGAAATTTTGTTATCGTAAATTCTTAGGATATTACTGCATGGATGTTGATACACAGGTTCCCCTTGTGGTCCAGTTGTGCAAGATACCTTTTTTTGGTTCATTTCGAAAATCCAATATTGCCGCATCTTGAATTTCCCATGGAACTTTATCATAAAATCTCAGGAAATAACTGCATGGATCATTTTATAGTGTTCAGGGGGACAACACAAGTTACAAACTCATCTATTGCAGTTCTTTAGTAAAAATTTCTCACAGCTACTTTCTCCAGTTACAGACAGATGACCTACAGTGCCGTGGCACTATCTTTTACATCTTCGCAGACAGATGGGGGTATCTCTTGGTTAGGCCATACCTCACCAGAGATTACTTTCATTGAAAAAATGTCCTGTTACATCTCATTGCCATCGTAACAACCCAGTCGCACATATTTCGTACTCGACATGTCTCCCCCTGGTGCATATACCCACAAAATATTGGAATCGTAGGTTAAAACTGTCCAATGTACTGTCCGGACACGAAGTGGACAGACGGACGAACGACTGCAATCACATAATAAAAATTGGTTCTGGTTATTGCTTATACAGCTTACTGACAATCACACATTATATTTTGGTATAATTGCCTTTATTCCATAACCTCCAATTACAATCATGAATTTGCAGCTTGACTTCCTGTGAAATCGACTATGTTGCCATTTTGTTCAGGGGAGACAACGCAAGTTAGAAAATCATCTATTGCAGTTCTTCAGTAAAAATTTCTCGCAGCCACTTTCTCCAGTTATAGCCAGATGAGCGCTACAGTGCCGTGGCACTATCTTTCCAAATCATGTTGGGAAATGACCCATCATTAGCATGCACATTGGCCCATATCAATACACTGGAGCAGCACAGCACCTGAACAAGAACAAACCAGTGCTATATCGGTGTGTATATAAAGCAGCAGAATGTTTGTTAAATGGTTACAATACACTCTGTTATATTACAGACAGAGTGCATTGGATCATTGGACAATTGGACAATATACAATAATAATAACAGCTTCAAATCACCTCTCGGGACTTACAAGTCCCTAGTGCGGAGGCTCAAGTATACCTGACGGGACTTAGAAGTCCCAAGTCAAAAGGATGGCCATTGCCATAGTATTTACCCAAATAGGACCTTATTCATGCATTCCACATGTTCTTTGTGTTATAAACATTCATCAAAAAAATGTGCAGCCCACAGTTACAATTTCTTACCTTTTAAGTGATGATATTAGTTGCCACTTCAGCAAGGACATCTGTTCACATGGAGGCCGCCATATTGGATGGTGACGTCATAGCTTTCTGTGGTCTGTTAGATGTATAGTCCGTCCCAAAATAATGTGAATGTCATTGATGAGGGACTTGTAAGTCCCAACAGGAAAATTAAACTTAACTTAATTTTTTGTTATAATAAATTGGGGGTGGGACTCAGGAGTCACATCAGGACAGAAAGGGTTAATATTATGCAAGAAGGGGAGGGTAACGGTGTGACGAAAGGCTTATCTGTTTCTACAGGCATCAAACTTGCTGAACTGCTGCTGTAGCCCACATCTCCATGACATCTCCGCCGTAATCCAGCACCGTCGTGCAGTTCCGTGTCAAATCAATAGCATGTCCCATAGGCCCATTTTGCCTTTTCTGGAACACAAAGTGCCAAACGCAATCGTTTGCAGCACGCTGTCAAAGTTCGCAAAAACTACATGATGGTAGATTGGACAACAGTTGATAAGTCCGAGGGGCGTGATACAATGGCCACATTTTGGGGAGCTTGAATGGCATGCTGACACTCATCCAGCCATGCTCTGACCGGCTCCGTCATCTTATTTCCTGCCCCACGGGTTGGGCGCCAATGAGAAAATTTTTAATGAGTTTTCTTCTTTTGTTGTTTCGGCTAGCGTCGTCACTCAAAGGTTCACTTTTCTCATAACCACAAAAACAACTGTCGTAGGTAAGATCTAGTGTTGCTCTAGATGGAAAGATGACGCAAGAAAAGTCGATGATGAAGCCGAGATTGATTTTATTCAATCCTCCAAGTTCCAATAATACAAGTATACGCAATTGAAACAATAATCAGCAGTAGGTCACAATCAAAGTTCTTGTAGACAGCTCGTAGTCTAAATATCAAGTCATAATGTTACAGGACTTCTGAGACAGAACGCCAACTGTCTCAGGAGACCAAGATGTTAAAAGTCTAACCTAGTGTACTATACACCACGGTTTTATACAGTCGAGTCAACAAAACACTTCGCATATGCTTGGTCTAATCTACAATTTCTCACAATTAATTTCAGTATACAATTAAATCTGAAGTGCCAAATCTCTTGCTCTACCAGACACCAATTATCAGCTTATCTTTAACGGTCCGTATTTCCCTGACCACTTCAATTACAAACAGCGGTTTGTAACATACAGCGGTCAGTATTTCCTGGCTTCCGCTCGACCAGCATATACGCCCCCAAATCTCAATATAACCGTATGTATATATACATGTAGCGATCAACACGAGAATTAACATTACAATAAACTTTTCAAAACTGATTTAGATACCTATATGTTTTTCTATATAATAACCTAATCAAAATATAAATGAGCCTAAAACCTTCATTATCTCATTCAATATTTTACAAGTTGAACATAGATGTGAGGTCTATATTTTAATTTATCCACGTTCCCGTCTTGAAAATATATTCACGATTGACACGAATACAACCAAAGTGAAACTAATGCATCTTGAGTTAGCAGTTCTACAGTTAAATTCATGTCATTTTCTTCATATTCAGTTTCAGTGATTAGACCGTTAAGCTAATTTTCCATACTACTCCAATAATATGTTTACTGTCATTGTTTAAAGCTAAATGTTATATGAAAATACAAGCGTCTAGTCCGTCATTCATAATTCAGCCGTCGTCCATTAAAGAATATCCGCGTCCATAATCCAAAGACCTATTCCATATCCATACAACAGTATTAGCACCAAATTCAAAAAGACAATCATAGTATACATAAACATAGGCTAGTTTCCTGCAAGAGAGAAGCGGTCAACAGTTTTCAATGATGCCGACAAGACATCATGATGTTCCAAAAATATAAAATGCGTATCGCTGATCAGTATCAATGCCTAATGTCACTGTGAACAAGCTGTGGTGACAAAGTGCCAAAAAATCACCAGTAACTTGGTCCCTTTTCCTACTGATCTTGTTTCGACGCAATCGCTGATTTCAAGAAAACGTCACCACTAGCGGTATTGTGCGATCCGTTTTGATACTAACCCATAATGCTGATTTTCCTTAATGTCACCAGTGTTATCGTTCCCTTAAACTAATTATACTGGTGACCATTGTAAAAATCAGCGTTTAGATGCCCCAAATGTGTTTCCGCTAGTGGTGACAAATAAGGAAATTACCGATTATATCTCGGCGGTCGATCTTTGATGTGAAGGCCCGAGGCAGTGGTAGAGATAAATGTTCGCGAGGCAGGACGGGTGTGTCTGTTATCGGCATTATCGGTAACGCCCAGACGACAGCGAGGTTTAACTATCCATATCTACTGTTAATCACCAAATATGAGCGGAAATCAGCATGAAGGGCCCAAACGTCCAGATAAGTTGTAGATCTGATCTGTTTTGCCGAGTAAAGGTGTTCTAGGATGTGATCAGCTCAAGTTACTTTGAATACGAGAGAAAACTTGATGTGGGGTGCAGTATGGCCCTTTATATTCAAGGCATTCTAAATGTTTTATATTGGACTTCATCTTAAAACATCTTAGTTTCATCTTCAGACTTACCATAATTCTATGCTAAGTGTTCAAAGTTTTTTTTATTCTAAATCGAATCATAGTAGATTGATATCTCAAACAAATTTGGTGTCTATAAATGTCGCGAACACACACCCAGTTATACAGGCAGATATGGAATAAGTGTATATGTCATAATTAATGAGGAGTCGAAAGTATTAATACTGGGGATATTACAGGAACGTTCCATTCAACGCATACCTGCATACCGTGGCATTTTCAAATAAACGGCGGTATATCTTCCCAATGACATAATTCAACATATTGGTGTGGGGTGATGAGATGGGGTATGAGGGAAGGGGAATGACTGGGGGAAGTTACGCTGCCTCGTCTCATTTTAGCCCATCGAATCAATGATACATTGTGAATTTATTATATCAGGGCGAGGTTAGTTATCTAATCTAATATTTTTATCATTATCCTGTGTCGATAATTATCCAGAATGTTTTTCATGGAAAAGTTACGTGTATTTTTGCATGAATACTATACATCTTCTTTACGTGCGGCTCAGTAGATGTCTTCCCTGATAAACTTACATTGAAAAAGTCCAATCCTGGATTCCCGAGATAAATGAAATTAATCCTGAATGAATGTGCCCAGATAGCAGCGGCAGGCGCATTTGACGCGTGACTCCAGGCTTGGATTTGCGGCTCATATTTTTGCACTCTCTCCAATGCATACAACAAAGGATCTATTTTTTATCAATGAAACCCGGACCACATTTGTAATTTTAACCCCAAGTTGCCAAACCTATAATCAGTGTAACATAGTAGTCCCTTCTGTGATAATATGATGCATGTTGAATATTCCCCCAAATTAAACTAGGTATAAATTGAACTGCAACAGGCTGTAGGCCTCGGGAAGAGATCAGATACATATGTCAGTAGTATATAACATTGATTTAAAGCCACATTCTCCCCGGATGTAACTATGACGTCAAAACTTCCTATGTTGGCGCCATCTGTACACTTTGGATGCAAGGGAGGAAACGAGGCGGTGGGGAGGTCACGGGGAGAAAAAAAACCTCACATTACCCTCAACCAGCCCTCTAAGACATATAATAATAATAAAGATACCCTATAGGTGTTGTACGATCTTATTATGACGAGTCTAGGATCAGTGCGACCCCAGCGTTTATTCTCCGGTATGTCTCCGCAAAAAGTAAACAAACAAAATGGCGGCGTGTGGGTGCAAGATGGCGGCGCGTTCTGTGGGTGCAAGATGGCGGCGCGTTCTGTGGGTGCAAGATGGCGGCGTGTTCTGTGGGTGCAAGATGGCGGCGTGTGGGTGCAAGATGGCGGCGTTCTGTGGGTCTTAATGTTTACGGGGAATACCTAAATAGACGTTTTGGAGCTAGGGGAGGCACTAATGGACCGATGGGGTCGAGTGAGGTATCAAAGTGAAGCATTCGTGAAGGGGCATCTGATGGGCTGGGTGTGGAGTTGAAATAGCAGCATTCTGCGCATGCGCGGTGGCCCAAGTGTATGGAAATAGACGTTTTGGGAGCTAGGGGAGTTACTAATGGTCCGATGGAGTTGTATGAGATATCCAAGTGAAGCCTATGTGAAGGGGTATTTGATGGCTGGGTGGGTGCATGTAAAATTTTTCCTGAAAAAAATACGGAACACGGACTTTATCGTAAAATCCGGGAAAATACCTATATGGGGTAGGGGGGTATATAGGTCGCCGGCCTTAACGGGGATCGCCTATCAATAGAGTTATCTCCCCCTAGTTCCAGGGTGGGTGTATGTAAAAATTTTCCTGAAAAAATATGGAACACGGGCTTTATTCTAAATTATGGGAAAATGCCTATATGGGGTATGGTGGGTATAGGACCATCCTGGAAAACCTACTTCTCGATATTTGCGGTATAGGTTGTGGGGTCTCGTTTTGTTAGTCTCGTCAAGACAAACATGATAGGAAGTGTCCCGGAGCGAAACGGTGAAATTTTTGAAAAAAGTCACCGAGACCCATATAGTCCCATACTGAAATTTTTGAAAAAGTACGATATAGCCCCATATAGACATATATGTATAAATATGTAGTCCCATACTGGGGGTATAGGATCAATGTTTGTCCCCTGGGAAACGTACTTCTATACATTTGCGGTAGGGTTGTGGGGTTTTTAGTCTCGTCATTTAGAACATGATAGGAAGTGTCCCGGAGCGAATCGGTGAAATTTTTGAAAAAAGTCACCGAGGCCTGGGTAGGCCCATAGGCCTATACTGCATGGCTATGGGTGTATAGGGCCATACGGAGTGAACGTGTTGGAGTCTAGGGGGGCCACCAATGGCCCAATGGGGTCGGGTGAGGTATTGTTTTGAAGCTCTCTTGGAGGAGCACTTGACTACCCCAATGGTTCGTCCGTGTTCAATAGTCTGCGCATGCGCAGCCTGGCCCGTAGTATAGAAAGTAGGCATTTTGGGGGTATGTGGGTGTGTGTTTAGGTTAGAGATGGGCTATTCACGGTTCGAGTGGGTCGTGTGAGGTATCAATGTGAAGCTTGTGCGGGGTAGAGTCAGAATGGCGTGTTTTTAAATTCATGTCACGTCAATATGCGCATGCGCAGTCTGGCCGTAGTAGAGAAATCAGGCATTTTTGGGGGTATGTGGGTGTGTGTTTGGGGTTGAGATGGACCGCTATGGGTCCGAATGGGTCGTGGAAGGTGTCAAAGTGAAGCCTGTGTGGGTTAGAGTCAGAATGGTGTGTTTCAAGTGCAAGTCGCGTTAATCTGCGCATGCGCAGTTGGTTGTAGTAAGTAAAGTGGCCATTTTGGGGCAGTACATGAAGGTATTTGGGGTCGGGATGGGCTATTCACGGTTCGAAAGCGTCCTGGAAGGTGTCATCTTGTAGCTCTCGGGGTGTAGACTCCGATTTGAGGGTTGTTCACGTCACCTGTGACGTCATCGGTGACGGCATCATGTTGCGGCATCGATATAGTCAGAGCTTGAGCACAAAAGGGAATTCTAGATTAACCTGGGAAAGATGAGCAGTTCCATTTGGACCAATCAGCGGTCGAGAAAAAGAGCCAATCAGCGGTCGAGAAAATGAACCAATCAGCGGTCGAACAATCAGCCAATCGAATTGGGGTACTCACGGTGTGCTTTCGCTGACGTCCGCGCCTACATCTGGGTTCGTGTACACCCGGGTAATGTTTTCTGGACATGGATGGGTTACCTTTGGCTCCATTCCAGGCCACTGATTGGCTAATACGGTGTTCAAAGTCAGTTTCATGCATTATGCTCATAGAACTTATAGCAACGTCCGCCAACGCCAAGCTTAACGCTTCAACGCCCTGGTGAAATAGCACAGAAGTTCTGATTTTCTAGGTATTCCATGGAATTGTCACTAATTCTTCGAAATGCAGTGACGCCCGTCGACGCCCGTCGTTACGCCTTAACGCGCTAACATAACGCCTTGACGCCATGATATAGACCGGAGATATTCCATGGAATTGTCACTAATTCTTCGAAATGCAGTGACGCCCGTCGACGCCCGTCGTTACGCCTTAACGCTATAACATAACGCCTTGACGCCATGATATAGACCGGAGAGAGAACAACAACAACAACAACAACAATGAGAGAACAACAACAACAAGAAGTTTTTTCATATAGTTTATTTTCCCCAATGTTACAGCATACCCACGCTGGGGGAGCCGCGTTGGGTATGCTTACAACTCAAAAAGACTCTTGCCCAATCAGAGGCCACCACTTGCATCTGTCATATTCGTTCCTGTCCGTTAGATGTATTCTTGTCCAATCAGAAGTCGCCATTTCAGCAAGTTCCATCTTCGACCATGTTCGCTCTGAACCGTTTATTCTAATCATCGTCGGACAGGCCTGGATATTTTTCGGGCAGCATGTCCTGAAACAGTTGTTTGCGCATTCTGATCGCATTTTCCCGGGCCTCGGTGGGGTTGGTCTTCATGATGGACCTGTACGTGGGATCGCCTTTCATTTCAAGCGGTAGTAAGGTATACTGTTCATAGATCGCCATGGCTGTTTTCCTGATGCGGGGACGCATTTGGGTGTACGTCTGTTGTAAATTATCCTCTCCGGCGTCCTCAATCGCTGCAGCGTAAGTATTGATAGCTGCTGTCACAATACGATCCCAGAAGGTAGGTTCTGCCTCACTTTCCACGGACGTATGCTGACTATCTGAGGTCAAGCTCCCCGCATCACTAGATAGAATCTCAGCAATCTCTGTTCCGGTATCAGTCGGTACACTCTCAGCAGTCTCTGTATCAGCATCCGCCTCAACGGACTCCTCAGAGTCTTCAATCCCATGTATAGATTTCTGGTGTCGCATCATATCGTAATGTCTGGTGAACGTGCGTTCACACTCCGAGCAAGTATAAGTCATGTTGATGGTTGAACGTCGACTGTGCGTGGTTTTGGAAATACGCTCGCTTGTATAGACAGTAACGCCCGTCAACGCTTAGCTTAACGCTTCAACGCCCTGGTGAATTAGC
>JAVTVY010046394.1:0-21171 GCA_036873755.1 Hanleya hanleyi | reverse complement strand
GTTTTTCCACGTCGTTCGTTGAAGCGTCCAGCGCTGAAATGGCATTCGTGGCCGTGCCAATAGCAACCGTAAAATTGGAATACGGTAGGTGTGCTACCCACCAGGGCAAACCCATCGACGGGAAGTCGACGATCTCCTATACGCTTCTCTGTGGCGTTGGTCTGGTGTCGTATATAAATTCCCCGTCGATAGGCTTCCCATTCCAACCACTGGTCGGCGAGATGTTTGTACGGCGTACGTTGCGGTGTGAAATGTTGACCGTCTGCCAACCAGCGCGTATAATGCCCGCTGGACATGGGTTGGGCGAGAGACCACAGGTACAGGGCATTGGCGTCAAATCCAATGATTTTGGCATAGGATTTCCCACTGGGCAGAGTCGTGACATCCTTCTCGTGATAACGGTGAAAAATAAGACTCGGGCCGCCCACAATGTTCTGCTTTAGACAATCATGCATGTCTGCATCTTTTTGCTGTATCAGCGAGAAGTACGTAGCACACTCTTGAAAAAGATGGCGAAGCGCCAGACCCGGTAAACTCAAGCACTCCTTGAAGATGTCGACGTGCATTTGGCGACGAAAGAGTTCCACCATTTTCTCGGCCGCTTCCAGGAAAGGAACCACATCTAGGTTATTATACCATATCAGGAAATCTCGCAAGGTCTGCATATGTTCATCGCTCCATACCTGCTGTAGTTCCCGGTACGTGTCTTCCGGACATTCCACTTGCTTCAAATCATCAAAGAAGGCGTGCCGGGGTGGCAACTGTGTTTCCTGCAAACGGTCGAGCGATGATATATACGTGTAAGGGAACCTCCCTTTGGTTTGTGTACAGTTATAGGCCTTGACCCACTGATCATAGCTACAATTAGGAGCTAGGTAGTTCCGTGCATCCAGGAAATGCAGTGATGTGGTAGTGAGGGCCATATGATTATTGATCTTCTTGATCACGGACTTGATGGTATTAGCCTGGGCCAAGTAAGGGTAGAGAAATTCCTTCACCATGTTCAAATCATAACGTCCCGAGTTGAAGCCGAGCACCGGTAACTGGCCTAGGTATTGTAGGAACCGTAACTTCAATTTCTCCGCATACGGTTTCGGTAAAGGCACATCCTGCGACTGCAGAGGCTGCGACTGCAGGGACTCCGACTCCGACTCGGACACTTCATCGTCACTAAACGCTACACCCGGTATAGGAATGCGGTCGTCCAGTTGGTCCAGTACGTCCTGAAACTTGGCCACCAATAGTTCTGTACTAGCTGCACTGACTTGCTCTAAATACTCCATCATGCGGGTGATCAACTCATGGGAATCTCCCGTGGACACGAAGCAGACAGGCGCAGCGTCATAGCCGGGTACGTTGCTGGAAATACTGATACTCAGAGGAATATGGCGCTGCGTCCACTGCGTTTTTGCTGAGAACATGTCCATGGGCTCCAACAGGGCCTCAAAATCGTAACACGCCCGGCAGGGAAAATAACGGTCCTCTTCCGGTATGATGATACCCTCATCGGCCAGTTCCTGGAAAATAGTAGGCGTATTATGATCTCCACCCGGATATACTCGCTTGACACTGTTGTCACAGATTTTCTCGTGGCGATGTAAGTGGTAAGACTGTTTAAACACACGATGGCATTGGGCACAACTGAAAGACTGAGCGTACTGGCTCATATTGGAGATGAGCGAAAAATGACTCACGCCATTGTCGTCGAACACATTGACTTTCATGGTAGCAGCATAGCGTTCTGTTGAACGACGAACCAATTCAGCCACAAATGTATCCTCCTCTTCGCATCGTAATCGGTATACAAAGATATTGATGTTGAACAGTGTTTCCACGTCATCCAAATTCTTGAACGGCACTCCACGGAAGTGCCGCTTATCCAAGTCTTGCTGCTGTAAATACTGTTCCCAATAGTCATTGGCCACTCTGTCACAACCCTTGGGGTCACACTCGTCCAGATGCACGGCCAAACACCGAAACAGACATTTCCGGTCTTTGTAGGGCCCCTTTCGCCCTGCTGTTAATGCATACAGGCCGTGTCGATGAAGCAGCCAAGGGGGGAGTAGTACAGGAGCACCGATAGGATGATCTCTCATTTTCGTGACGAAAAATGTGACGTTAGTCACCATTTCCACAAGCCATTGGGTATTGGGGCGTTGCAACCGGGCCCATTCCAATGAATCCAACGTAGTCAATTGGTCGATGAGTGGCTCCAGAGAAATCGCATCCGTCACCGTGAACGGCTGATCAAACACATAGGTATTATTGCTGGGATAATAATACCGCAGCTGGTCCGTCGCCTTGTGCCGTAAAATGTACCCGAATGTCATATTCAACTTGAACGCTGTCACCTGATCTTTGAAAATGTTCTCGGCATAGGTAGACAGATACGTGAGGTCCTGCAGTCGGTAGTTATACAAGTCCAATAGACGACGGTCACGGTGAAAACAATGGCGTATGGTAGCCCAGTGACGTTGATAAATGTCCCTGACACGCTCATCTTCAGGCAAGACTTCAACCGGAGGTGCTGCTGGGTCCCAGGGAAAATCTTCTCCACGTGTCATTTTGCTGGCTGGCTAGAGGTGAAGCAGACTAGAGGTGAAACAGGCAGGCAGGCTGGTCAGGTCAGGTAAGTCAAAGTGCTCCGCAAGGTAGTGCAATGAATACACCCCTTCCCTAAAAATCGACTCCTTTTATACGTTTTTCTACAAGCCGCCATCTTAAACCCACCTCCCACCATCCACACGCCGCCATCTTAAACCCACCTCCCACCATCCACACGCCGCCATCTTAAACCCACCTCCCACCATCCACACGCCGCCATCTTAAACCCACCTCCCACCATCCACACGCCGCCATCTTAAACCCACCTCCCACCATCCACACGCCGCCATCTTAAACCCACCTCCCACCATCCACACGCCGCCATCTTAAACCCACCTCCCACCATCCACACGCCGCCATCTTAAACCCACCTCCCACCATCCACACGCCGCCATCTTAAACCCCCCTCCCACCATCCACACGCCGCCATCTTAAACCCACCTCCCACCATCCACACGCCGCCATCTTAAACCCACCTCCCACCATCCACACACACCACGTGACCACAATACTCGCTTCTGATTGGCTGACGCGTGACGTCACAAAGGTCACATGCAAATTTCTGAGGTCAACGGAACTCAATTTCCCCTTTGTATACTACTCCTCTCACACATACACAAAGCGTATTACCAAACCTTGGATTACGCACAGTATCCTAACCTCCATTCTCGGAAAGAATAAACAAGAATAAACATTTCTAGCCAGGACGAAGAGATACACAAACAATACCGAATCTACAGAAACAAACTGAATACAAAAAGAATTATTTTGAAGACAACTCCAATGAGTGCAATTATGATATCAGAGGCACGTGGAAAATCCTGAACCGACTGTTAAATCGCAAGAAAGAGACATCATCTAAGTCGTTCAAAGCTGACGGAAAAGAAATCACTGATAACAAAGAAATAGTAGAAAATTTTAATAAATATTTCAGTACAGTCGCATCCCACCTTAATGAGAAAATCTCAAGTGTCGAACCAAACTTCATTGACTACTTAGGTCCTTCTAACGATGACAATTTAAATTTCTTATTCGTAACGTTCAGTGATGTTCAAACTGTAATAACTTCCTTGAAATCAGCTGCATCCGGCCTTGGCAGTATTTCCACTTCCTTGGTCAAATTCGTTTCGGCAAATAATAAGCTAATATGGATTCAGGGCAAATCACTCTACTTCTCACGCGGCAATTTCTCTATATGATATGTTATTTGCTGCAAAAGAGGAAAATGACTACAGCATAGTAACTTTCTTAGATCTCTCCAAAGCGTTTGACACGGTCAATCATGACATAAACTATATATCATTACGGCTTCCGTGGCTCCTCGAATAGCTGGCTTAAAAGTTATCTATCCAACAGATCACAGTGTATTTCCTATAACAATACTATTTCCTCTCCCATGAATATCACATGTGGGGTCCCCCAGGGATCAATTCTTGGAACACTTTTCTTTTTGTTATACGTTAATGACATAAATGAGGCCTCTGACCTACCTCAAATTGTCCTTTTTGCCGATGATACAAGCGTTGTTTACTCCTCTAAAAACATTGATAATCCTGTCAAAACAATGTCACAGGAATTTGAGAAACTTTACACATGGTTATGCGCAAACCGCCTGTCATTAAATATAAAAAAACTAAATGCATGATGATCAAACCAAATAAAAGAGACCGAGCCAGCCATGTGCCCCGCGTACTCATAGCCGGAGAAGAAATTGAAATAGTCAACTATTTTAAATTCATTGGAATATTTTTTTAACAATAGATTGACCTGGACGACTCACATTGACTACATCTGCAAAAAAGTTGCGACAAACACTGGAATCATCAACTATATAAAAGAATCTGTCAATAAGAAAACACTTTACATTTTGTATTCACCTGAACCCGTTAATACTATTGCAAAACGAGTATTACGTGTTATCACCTTATCTAAGAAGTTTGATCATACACAGCCATTATTTGCTACACTGAAAATTTTACCGATACTTAAATTGAATCTATATGACTGTTCTCTCCTGACTCAAAAATTTTGTATCATCCCGAATTAACTCCAATGCGCTTTCGGGGTTACTTCACAAAATTATCTGAAGTCCATCGTTATCCGACTAGAAATCAACAGGTCTATTTAGACCATTTTATCCATCTAATCTATCTTAACATTCCATTAAAGTCACAGGACCGCGGGAATGGAACAAACTGCCTTCAACACTTAAAACCACAACGTCTTCGTCTTTATTCAAATCAAAGCTTAAATCACATCTTCTTTAAACTTAATCTTGTTTCACATGGTAGCATTTCAATTAACTCATATGCCCATGCAGAGCGGTTAATATATTGACTTCGCCTACTGTATATTTCTCAAATGTTAAACTTGCATTTTTTATTTTCTCCCCTGGGATAGAACAAGCCCCCTAGGGTTTTATTCCCGCCAATAACATTCCGGACAACTACTATCTTGTATATTATTATCTTATCATATTCCGAACCTCCGATATACACATGTCCGCTCCGTAACATTGATATAGTGCTCTGCACTATTATGCCCTTAATATTGCTACCCAGAGATTCTTCAATTGGGCAGGAAATAAACAATGCTTTTTGTCGTCAATTATCGTTTAATATTCTACACAAATTACTAAGATGTATATATTTTCTGAAAGAACATGATTAAACATTATTTGTAAACATGGCACCAATATGTTATAGAAAATTGAAGCTCGAACATTCCCCTCCAAGTGTGCGTCAATTTTCCTAGAAAACCTGAAGAAAGTAGTAAAATGGTCCAAGTTTTTCTCAAATTTCCAGAAAAATCTGTAAGAGCAATTTCAATTAAATATCTCTCCGTGTTCCCAAGTCCGGTGAGAACTTGAAAAGGCGATGGAAGGGGGAGTCGACTTACCCGGGGTTTTTTTTCAGTCAGAGTTTCTCGCCGTAACTGAGTAATGATTTTACGCTCTCTGAATACTGCGGTGATAGGGCTGATTCTAACCCTGGACCAGCAGAGGAGAACATCGATTTACCGCCATGGATTCTTGGAGGTGAAATATTGTAGATGAAGCCTTTGTCTCCTTGTAGGCGTGAACGAAGAACACCTTGTGGGCTTTCAGAAACTGTTGGAAGGGTTTATCGAGGAATTTCTGTCCTTTCGTCGGGTTGCGAATCCAATGGTTTGCGCCTGGTACTGAACATTCGCTTGAACGTTTTCATGAGGTTCACCCCGATTTATCCGGATGGGAATGAACCACGCATATTTCCACAGGATATCAATGCACGTCAAGATATTCGGATTGCCGTCGTTGTGTTTGGCAAAGACTCCCATATCGACCAAATCCGCTTGCCATTGGCCATCTATTTCGCAAAGGATGATCCGAATGTGCAGAAAATTACGCCGGTCAGCTCTAGGTGTCTTGGGTTCTAGGTGTCTTGAGTTTCCAATCAGACTTGGGCTTGCGATCGACAAATCCCATGGACTTTAGCAGCTTGGTAACGGGCGTTCATCCCAATATACGCCGCTCACTCGGGGATTGTAATATAATTTTCCTCACCTTCTCCCATCGCGTATTTTCTCTCCGCGTGCTTCACTCGGAGTACAACCCGAACTACATGTCTATTTGCCCCAATTTCATCAGAAGTTGAGTCTGCTGCTACTTAATTGGACATATTGGGTTCTGGTTCCCTATTCTGAGGTTCCATTGGGGTCCTCTTAGTTGGGTCTTAGCTGAAATACTCGGGGACCAATAGGGGTTCTTCTCGTGGAGGATTTTTGGCCTACATTTGTCCGAGCTCTAATTTGATCTATGTGTCTTCTTGCAATCCTTCGATCGCCCAGTTCCACACGATATGACTATCAACCACCAATAAGAACATCTTTGCATGAAATGGCCCAGCATAATGAATATGCACTGTCGCCCAGTTCGACACGATACGACTATCAACCGCCTATCAGAACATCTTTCTATGAAATGGCTCAGCATAATCTATATGTACTGTCGACCAGGGCTTTTATGATCGAATTCAGAAATGTTAAGTCTCTGTATATTCTGGCTCATGTTAGCTCACCATACATAAGATATGGCCATGTTTTTCATGATGGATAGGCCAGGATGAGCTTTATCTTAAAAAAAAATGGATTGTCGCCCTTTCGGGGCAATAATTACTCTATTTCCCACAGGATACAACCATCTTCAGTACGGAGTTGTGTGTGTCGCGATTGATGTGGTTTGAGCTCTGCGTCCTCACCGTGGTCACCCATTTTTCACAAACAGCAAGATACGCGACAATATCGGGTCTTGACCCCCTGCGAATTTGATATAGCTTTACTGGGGCATCACACAAAGCTCTGTCAGCAATATTGTATCGGTGGATAATGGGACAGACTTCGGTACACAGGCAAAGTAAGTCTGCTCATCACATCTGCATTCGCATTTTGAATGGCAGCACAGAATACAAGTTCTATATAATTGATTCAAGGGTTCAATTATTTGTAGACATAGCACTAGTCCAACGCTGTACGCGGACACTAACCATGTATGGCGATGCTTTATGCCCATGCAACAGGGATGTAAGTGGCTTGTTGTCAGTGTAAACTGTGAACTTTAACCCGAAGATGTAGTAATAGAACTGCTCAACACCGTAAATAATCGCGGTCATTATGTCTCCCCCAAATAGAGGGGGAGGCATCTAGTCTTTGTGTTGTCTGTCTGTCCGTCTCCTGTCTGTCTGTCTGTCCGTCCCCTTTCCTTGTCTGCAAGATATATTGAGAACCACTGGACGGAATTTCACCAAACTTCGCTGGAAGCTTCATTGGGATAGCCGCTACATTTGGTTTGGTTTTGGTGTATGTGCGTGCGTTCATCCGTGTCCGGTGTCCGCCCGTCCGTCCATCCACTTGTACATGTATTTTCAGATCTTGTCTACAAAAGTCTTGAGAACTACTGGACGGAATTTCACCAAACTCGGATGGAAGCTTCTTTGGGATAACCCCCTCATTTGATTAGGTTTTGGTGAGTGTGTGCATTCATCCATGATCATTGTCTGTCCGTCCGTCCGTCCATCTAATTGTGCACGTATATACAGGGCTTGTCTGCATTATATCTGGATAACTACTTGACGGAAGTTCACCAAACTTGGGTGGAAGCTTCATTGGGATAGCCCTCTCATCTGATTAGGCTTTGGTGTGTGTGCATGCGTTCGTCCATGTCTGGTGTCCGTCCGTCTGCCCATCTACTTGTACATGTGTATGTATATACCGTCCCTGTCTGCAAGATATCTGAAGAACTACAAGACGGAATTTCACCAAACTTAGATGGAAGGTTCATTGGGATATCCGCCTCATTGGATTAGGTTTTGGTGTGTGTATGCAATCATCCGTGTCCATTGTCCGTCCGTCCATCCATCTAATTGTAAATGTATATACAGGCCTTGTTTGCAAGATATCTTGAGAACTACTGGACGGAATTTCACCAAACTTCGATGGAATGCTCATTGTGATTGCCCCTCATTTGATTAAGTTTTGGTGTGTTTGTGTGCATTCATCCGTGGTCATTGTCCGTCCGTCCGTCCATCTAATTGTACATGTATATACAGACCTTGTCTGCAAGATATCTAGAGAACTACTTGACGGAATTTCACCAAACTTGGATGGAAGCGTCATTGGTATAGCCCCTCATCTGATTAGGTGTTGGTGTGCGCGCGAGCGTTCATTCGTCTCCGTCCGTCCGTCCATCTACTTGTACATGTATGTACAGGCCTTGTCTGCAAGATATCTGGAGAACTATCTGACGAAATTTCGCCAAACTTGGATGGAAGCTTCATTGCAATAGGCTCCTCATCTGGTTAGGTTTCGGTATTCATGCATGCGTTCATCCGGGTCTGTTGTCCGTCCTCCTGTCTACTTCTACATGTATAGACAGGCCTTGTCTGTAAGATATCTGGAGAACTACAGGACGGTACTTCACCGAACTTGGATGGAATCTTTATTGGAATGGCCTCTACATCTGATCATGTTTTGGCCTGCGCGCATGCATCCGTCTGTTTCTGATGTCCATCTTAGTTACATGTATGTACAGGACTACTCTTGTCTACAAGATATGCGGAGAACTACTGGATGAAATTTCACCAAACTTGGATGGAATTTTCATTGAAATGGCCTTGTGATCTAATTAGGTTTTGGTGTGAGCTAGTGCTTGTGTGGGTCCATGCAAAATGCGCTTGTCTGTCTGTCTGTCCAATTTTTGTTCAATCCATATCTTGGAAACTATTGAAGGCAGATGCATGAAACTTCTATACAGTACAGCATGTATATTATAGGTGTGGCTCTTGTATGTTTTGCATCTTTCCTATATTGTGATGAGTTTCGAAATAATTGATGCTTCACAATTACTTGTATTTCACAATGGTTGGATGCTGTAGGTGTCGGCAATCCACTCATTGCTATATAAATCCAGACTCCTCACTGGGTTACTGCAACAATGAAAATCGCCTCTTCGCAATTACTATTTTTAGATGCACAGCTTTGTTTAGGATGCTTATTGCTACATTCATTTAAAATAATGTGGTCACTCAAGGCACGGTAGGAGGTTGGGGGAGACGTATGTTTTTGCTTTAAAAAAAACAACCAGCAAAGGCTTCATGCCGGAGCGGCAACCCAAGGGTCAAAGCGGAACCTTTAGTTTTTACATAGTTTCGTTCTGCGCTATTCGGAGTACGTGAAGCGAAGCGTATAGAATGATCAGAGCCATCCTCATCCCGGTTTGCTATTACAATACCGATGCCAGGGGGGGGGGGAGACATCACGTGATAACACGAGGGGTTTGTGGAGACAACATGTACCAGTACATCCGGAGAAGCATCATTTTAATGATCAACTGAAAGCCTTTTCTTGTGAAAGTGCCAAGTGGCAGCGTAAGTTTTTCTGGAGAAATCTATGCAAAGACTCCTTTTTGGCTGGCAAATTGTTCAGAAATTAGACAAGGAGTTTCCAGCCCACAAAGAAGACTTCAATGTAGATATATTTGTGGGTCGCGAGGCCTCTACCATTGCATTGACCTTCTCTTCTGATGGTCTAGCCCCTGAAGCGTCAATCGCGTGACCTAAGTAGGTCAGTCCCAAGCTTTTCGGACTGGACTCGGAGGCTGGCTTCCTCTACCTTTTCAACACTGGCTCAAAATTAGCCCTATGTTAGGTATTCTTGGATACCGGTATTACCAGGTCAGCCAACAAACAAATAACGTGGTCTACATCCCTGTCGGAATTATAAAAGATTCCGGGGTAATCTTTATTCCATATGGCATGCGATTGTACGAATAACGGCAGCGGTGGTTGTTTATGACGAAATATTTCTTTGCACTGCTATGGTCCAATTTCGTGAATGTTTAACCTCCCGTGAGCCCAGAAAACAAATATCGTCATGCAAAACAGATTTTCAATTATTAGCGCGAGATTCTTAATGAGCAGCCGGCGTCTAATGAATGTCTGGTTATATGCCTGTATATTTTGAATTTTAAACAAATCTCCTCCCGTCTACTGGTTGTCATTGTACCATCTTCTTGTACATATTTACTTAAACATGTGATTTTTAGACGTAGTTGGTTAAATTGAATAAATAAATGTTCAGAAGGTGAAGAAATTGCATCTTCATAAATTTTCATTAAGTAGAAGAGTTGTCTTTGGACTTAATAATGAAACTTGGTGCTTGTCGAAGAAATGTTATATGGTGACACACTTACAATACAAACCGGTATTTCCGGACGTCTTACCCTTGTCTAATAAGTTTTATACTGTGTATGTGACAGATGCATTTTCATGGTGAGACCCATTGGTAAACAATCTCATCACATGTTTAACCTCAATCATAAGGTCGTCGGTAATCATCAGATTTATTTCGGAGGCATCGAAATAGCTGTCATCTGCAAAAAATAAAGGTATGCTCTTCACAAAATCTATATAAGGATCTCGTCTCATGATATTCTCGAAAAGTGATTGCCATTTACCTTAGCAGTAGATAATTCTGTGTGGAATGGGCTCAATATACTCTTCGAATCCCCGTAATAATTTATCAATCAATATACTTTTCCCACTCCAGTTAGGACCTACAACTTTCAACGTAAATGGATGTAGTATCGATTTAACATCAATTATTGGGAGATATGTTGTTTCATCATTATTCACTTTAGACCACATCTCTGGTGGATTGTATCTATCGCTTTGTGACCTCGATAATAGTAGGATGTGCGTATCGGAATTTGATTTAGTGGAATTGGTGGATTGGCTGTGGATTGACTTCATATATTCGCGTGAACCATGAAATCGAGAAAGTGTCTTGGAACATATCTTGTATGTATAAGACATGGTGGAAGTAATTTAATTGATGTTTCCTCACCAAAATTATAGATAACAATGCACTATGCCATAATACTGCAGCATCTGTATACTATCACCATCCCAGTTGTCAGTGTAACATATAAAACCGCGAGTAACCATTTACCGTTGCCGCCATTCCCAATCGAATATTCCCTTACATGCTACAAACTGTCCAATCGTTTACCATTCATACGTTGTTTAGGTGTCTCCGGACAAGTCTTGGAGTGAAGGTATTGCCGCTTTCTTCTCACAGATGATGGTGCTGCCTGACGCTGGTACTTTGCTACTGTCTTTGGAGTATTGCTTCAGCCCATTCTACGAGCTGCTAAGTTGGAGACATGGGCGTAATTTTAATTCTGTTAACGTGCCGATTGAAAGTTGAATGTCGTCTTTTGGGGATACACGCAAAAGAAGAATTGTCAAGTTTTGCAAAGTGATTATATTCATAGCAAAATTCTGAGCACTGCCTAGCATGCAGCTACAAACGCTACACGATAAGACAATGACGAATCACTCGAGGTGGGTGCAGAAAAGTCTAAAAGTTGGTTGAACGGGATAGTACCATTATTTATGACGATGAGGGAAACGATGATTATGAGAACATAGATTCTGAAGAGGAAATGCAGCAATAGTATCATGAGAGAAACACATCATGAACATCAGAAATAGAGATACTAATTTTTATTACAAGTATCCTATATTACCTCAACATAGAAGATATATCATACATATCGCAACCACCGCAATCGCCACCACCGACTTCTACAATGAAAACCGCTGCCGCCACCGCCACCAACATAGCCGCCACAACCCTAACCGCCACCGCTGCCACCACCGCAGATGCCACCACAACCACCGCCACCCCAACCGCAACCACTACGTTCGCGCCTTCATAGACATATGTATTAATTTAACCGAGTTTATTAATTCTGTGAAGATGAATGGCATGAAATTAAATATTTGTGAATATTTATGAACAGGGTAGATATTACACGACTGATTCATGGATCGGAGAGTATATTAATGTATATTTTGTTCAAAATGTCATACCTCGAGTTTGCGATCTCTTTTCTCTGTTCGTCAGCATGTTTCTCATAGTACGCCATCATTAGAGATGCTTCCATCGTTTTCTTTTGTCCATCTGATTATGGTTAGAGTTTATCTCTCACAAATATATTCGATACTGAATATATAACCATATATCGGTTTGATGACATCATTATTACGTCATTAGTATGTATGTTTAATTAACATACTCGAAGATAAATATGATATAGCGGAGTTAGGCATGTGCGTTGTCGTTTTCGAATCAAATTGAGTTACCTCCCTTTTTAGTCCTCACAACAGCATCCACACAAACACAAAGTTGTATAGTATACACTTTCATTGCTAAAACGATTGGAGTAAAACGGCTATGAATAATCTCACAATCTTCTCCTAGTATGGAACAATACCAGAGATAGCTGAAGATACACATGTACATGCTTCTTTTGGTTTCACTGGTTTGGCTATTGGAGTGAAATGGCTGGGATAAATCCCTCTCTCAAGGATAAACTTTCATATGATAACAATATGGGTAATAATATTTATCAGCTACTCTTTCCCGATTGACTCTACCTTACTCGCTGGTAAAGCCGTTTTACCCGAGAGTATACACACCAATATCAATCCGCGGGCTCCGATGTCACGTGAGCAAGGAGGAGGACTCTAGACGAGTATACCCGCGAGTAAGGCGGGTTCCAGGTTTACCAGCGATTTGGGCTGATAAACCCACGGGTAAAGTGAGTCTAAGGCAGATCCGTCACCGAGCCCTGCTCCTTGGTCATCATGCCCTAAATCCCACTACTGATATCAAGCATAATGACCAATCGATTTCATGTACATTACTTGTACGTAGGCCTACATTTGCATATGTGCACGAACTTATCTGTCAACCAATAATTAATAAGTATAATTGTACATATAAATGAAGGTTCCCTTAATAATTAAGGACTGACTTTCGCATTTTGCAGCTTCATCGGGGTATAAACTGTCAAATGTGGTTCAAACTGTGTAAACTTGCTAGCCTGTGAGCACAGTTTACACGAAGTTTGAACCACACCATTTGAGAGTTCTACGGTCTCAGCCTCAGTTGATATGTTTCCAGTTTTGTGAAAGAATATAGATTAATTACTGCAAAACGCGTTTGGCAAGTTACATTGACAGCAGCCAATTGAACTGGAAGGGGATTTCTTGAAATTGGACCGATTTGCTTGGCCTATATTTGTATCACTCCGCTGTACTGTTGGCCGGCAAAAATACAATAGAACATTGTTTTAAATTCATATGCTTTTTATTCTACTTGACAATGCTATTCCGTAGCTGATATCTATTCTTGGTAGATACTATCTCGGTCTAACATTAAAACTCTGGAACTACATTATCTGGCGGATTGTTTCCAGAACATACTGGATACTTGAAGACGACAGAATATAATAATCAACGAATAAATCGGGTAGGGCTGTCAAACGTCAGTGCGGTGTTTACCTAGCTCCGGTGGGGCCTTCTTCTATACTACGTGAGAACAAGGCACCGGAGCCAAACCACTCACCAGATGTAGTTGTTGGGAAAGTGCCTGACGGGCTCACGTAGTATAGAAGAAGCTAGGTGCTAAACCGGTTGGGACGAGAGAACTCATCGTCTGCTACAAAAGTAGTTCGTCAAGAAACGAGTTGTAAACTTTCAATTCCACATCACGTGATGCTATTTTGACCAATGGTAGAAGAGATATGGTCAACGATTTCAGAGTGTAGAATTATTGTGTTGTATAAATACCGTATATGTAAATTTAACAGACAGAATGTCAGATACTACCCATAAATTTATATTACTTATATATTGGACATGTAAGCCTTCTATGGGATTTACTCTCATACAGATGTATGTTCGATTGGTATGAGTTCTCCGTGAATTCCTAAGTTGTAAATATCTACTAGAGTGATACATAAGAAACGAATATTTCTCTGCTTCCATACAGGTCGAGTGGATGCATTGAAAACACTCTTATAATGAGTTAGAAGATTAAAACAAATCGCCAGCTTTACACATAATTGTATTCAGTTTCAATAGCCTAAGTAGAGTAGACGTCTATACGCCTGTTTGTAGGCCTATAGCCAGAGCAGTCAACCAGGAAGTGCTGCCTGGTGAACGAGGAATTCATACATCGCAAGATAACAAATTTACAACACCGGTCGTTCAAAACAACATAAAACTGGTAGATGTAGAGGGTGGAAGTTCAGCAAGTGGAACTGGTAAGCTTAATTAGTGGTAAGACATTTACATGCCATAAATTTCATATATAGGTCCAAGGACCAAGATAACACATCTGCTAGTCTGTCCATTGTAATTAGCCGTCCACTTGTCAAAAATCAATAGTTAGCCCCGCATGAAGGACCCGGTGCATTAGCATACAAATTCGTCCCTCCGTAGGTGCACTTGTTGAAATTTTTATAATCGCAGAATGTGCTCAAAATTATATGAACGAATAGGCTACATATATTCTGTCATTCTGTGAAAACTTAGTTGCATGACATGCACATGATTTTATAATAAGCAGGCAAATATGATAAACAGCCTATTTTTTCAATTATTAGCGTTTAATATGAGGATTTTTTCATCATAGTAAAAATATGTTAACCAAAATCAGTCAAGTATTTCTATGACAAGGATGATGTATTCTGCACTAATCCGGAGTATTGTTTTGGTTACCGTAATCATAGGTTTGCTATTAAGGGGTGAGCTGGACCGTATCTCTAAGTTCGTTCTGCAGTCGAGTAAGAAACGTCACAGATCATCTGACTAAACTTTCACGCAGTCGAACGACTCGCTCGTGTCAAGAAAGCTTGAACAACATACAATTATCGAAATTTGCAATCAAAAATTATATTTATTTTTCACTAAATCGAGCGGAGTGGGCCAGTAGTATGGAAAGTGTATCTTGGGTCATATTGACCTTTGAGTGCACTTTATGACGTCACTTCCGGTTCCGGTCACGTGACCGAAAGTGACATTGATCCCTAAGCATGCGCACAATACCGGATTATAATGGCGCGCAGGGGTCAAAGGTCACTTCCGGTCACGTGACCAGAACCGGAAGTGACGTGCACTCAAAGGTCAATATGACTTCAGATGCTCTTTCAAAGGACCAAGAGTCACGTGAACGGAAGTGACGTCACATGGGTCAATTGGTATCAATTTCCCCCTTTATTTGGAGCGAAACCTGGATATTAATATGAGGGATAAACGAGCGTGTGCGATATGTATCGCGCGGCATTCTGCGTGAATCGGTTTTGTCTACGTGCTGTTGTGTGACGTCACAAACGTCATATGCAAATTTGAAAAGGCCAAGACGTGTTTACGTGCCCTTTCGGAACCTGGGACATTTCCATAAACTGGGTAACTGCGGAAAACAAAAGAACCAAATCGCATTGTTGTAATAAAAACCAGGTTTTATTTTATCATTACAGAGAACGCAACAAGAGTTATTTCCCCTTATTATAACATCAACGACAGAAGTCCAGTGGAATATCTGCGGTTTAAGTTCACCTTTACTTTAGCATTTATAGGGTATCCATCACAGATTGGGGTACAGTGGGACATGGGACACACTTGGTCAGGCCGTCTAGCTCCTTTGTTAAGTACCGGAAGCATACTACAATATTATCAGCAGAAAGTTACCACCCCATACAGCACCTATATTGATTCCAAATAAAAATTATCATTGGCAAAAAATTACGAGTAAAACAAATTTTTTTTTAGCACTCCAAGTAAACTTTGAGGACTGAGGATGATATTTTGTTATACCAAGTTTTCACTGTGCTTCAAAACTGTTTTGCTACTACGGGGAAAGGATAGACAAAGGTACAATTTAAATTATATTGATTTATTATCTCAGATATATGCATTAGTTTTTTCATAAAACGGAAAATATCATGCACCTGAGGCGGACTGGAACACTTTTGCTGGGGCACACTGGGACAATAGTAATCACATTGGTGAAATTTACTTTCATCCTAAAATGCTATTGAAATGCACGATTTTTTTCTTAGATGATATTAATTGCTAACCCTATCAGATTTGATGAGTTTCATTGAAAACTGTTGACCGCTTCTCTCTTGCAGGAAACAAGCCTATGTTTATGTATACTATGATTGTCTTTTTGAATTTGGTGCTAATACTGTTATATGGAATATGAAATAGGTCTTTGGATTATGGACGCGGATATTCTCTAATGGACGACGGCTGGATTATGAATGACGGACTAGACGCTTGTAATTACTAACACTTGAAAACTGTTGATCGCTTCTCTCTTGCAGGAAACTAGTATGTTTATGTATGCTATGATTGTCTTTTTGAATTTGGTGCTAATACTGTTATATGGAATATGGAATAGGTCTTTGGATTATTCTTTAATGGACGACGGCTGAATTATGAATGACGGACCAGACGCTTGTAATTTCAAAGTCAATTGCTTTCGTTGGAATGAAAAAATCCCTCAAATTTGGCCCCTGTGGAATATTTTACGTACAGCAGGGGTCTAAAATAGCAACTAACTTAACCATCGCTGTTGAATCTTCTAAACTCCTATGAAACATATTAGTATATACTTGATATAAGATGTATTTGGATTATTGTCCCATCGCACCCCAGTGGGTGTCCCAGTCTACCCCATACTGGGACAAACTGGGACACATTATTTTCACGTTTTTGAAAACGAATTCTGGAGAAAAGCATACCAGATATTTCAATTTTGTTTGTATGACTATGCCATACTAAACATGACAGTGTGACTAACGTTACGGGACCTTGATATGATTTAAGTGTGTCTGACTGACCATTTCCATGGATGTAGGAGGCATTGAGATATATATTTGCCAATTTCGTGGTTTCTGGGTCACTAAATTAGGTCAGAAATTGGGTCAGAAAGTAGATCGCATTGACCTTGACCCAATTAGGTCAAGTCACACGGACATTGACCTAATTAAGCGCATTTCCATGGTCTTAGGAGTCATTAGGACATGTTGTTGCCGATTTCGAGTTTTATAGGTCACCTAAGTAGGTCAGAACTTGCTGGTAACAGTCCCCTAGTGCAGGTTCATGCGACATATCAAGGTTCTAATGTGAACGGTTCTCCTTATTTTGCCGGAGACAGGATTCGGATGGACTGACTGACTGACTCACTCATTACCGGACAATTTGCAAATGAGAGCCTACTTCGTAGGAATGTAAGTTATAACGAGAGCATAGAAGGCTACACTACATGACCATAATAACAAAGATTTTCGCAAAAGGGCAAAAAATGTCCCAGTGTACCCCAATCCCCCCCTAAATATCCAGATACGTCGTGGTCATACTATCACGGATAACTTAGCGCTTGGGGTATAAGAAGGTGAAGGCGTCCCGACGCTGGATGTAGGGGCGCATCTGGTTCTGGACGACATGAAAGCCCTTGTTGGTTCCACTGGCACTGGTCTGGCTTTGTAGTACATCGAGGTATAGGGCTTTGGTGATGTTATTATCCCGGTGATTGACCCCTTTTCAGCTGCACTTGTTGGTGTTGTCCCCGCCGTAACAATAGTACGTTTTTGAGCTGAGGGCGATAATGGCCTTACTCCTCCATTCTAACTCGAAGAGGCGGGGGATCTTTTATCATACTTGTAGTGGTCTTTTCTCGGCAGTCATCGATCTCATTCGCTTTCATAGCGTTCTCGCATTTCCGGTTTGCCCAAAGATTCCCAGTTAGGGACTGAGACGACCATGTGCGTAGAATCGTTGTCTTTCTCCTTTAACTGCCAGTCTGACCTGAAACCGTACAGGAATTCCAACATCTGCAACTTAACCAGCTGGTACACCAAGCACCCGATTTGCAGCGGTAGGTTGTACGTGATGGTCTTTTTGGACGAGTTGACCTAATAAGTGGTGTCGTCAATCATCTCCATGTGCCGGTAGAGGGGTGAATTCAGGCGTTTGTGAGCTTGTTTGGTGGTGCAAATCTGAATGTCGATATGGCGGTCCTGGTTGGTTAGGGTTTTACCATAGCCACTGTTACCAAGCAACTTCATCGTTTCTCCGATGATAGCTTTATTGGGCTCGGCATCTCCTTGGCGACGGGCAGTGGTCACGGCCTCAGCAAAGTCTTTGAAACAGGCCTTGGGTGTAAACTCCATCACTTGATAGGTTTTGGTGACTTCGGGGCCGTGATGCAGGCACCATTGCAGTAAGGCTGTGTCCAGCACGATTTCGCCAAACATACTTCCGATTAACATACGCCAGGGTTGTGTGAGTGCATTACGTTCCTCGGCATATCACCGCGTGTTGGGCCCAATGCCGTCAGGCCCCACCTTGGTGTTTTTGAAGATGGGCGGACATTCGGCGAACTTTGCTTTCAGGTGGTCAGGGACATGGATGTCACATTCAACGAACCCGTAAAGGTCTCACGTTTTAACAGTCCGTAGGATGTCGGACATGGTGATGATGATCCGGCAATCTAGCAGCCGGTCATGGGGGTGTATGCAGGTGTACAAGTCGGGTAGACGGCGTTGTATCTGGTGAAACTCACATTCCCATAGTTGTACATAGTATAACCACTGGATATAGTCGCGGGTCTGGTCTACGTCCTGACGTAAGGCGGTCGTGATCAGTCCACGGCGATCGTTATAGCGACCTCCTGTGAGAGAACTCTCATGGTCGTTCCAGTAGCAGCCATGGAACTGGAACACGGTCAATATTTTATTGATGATGGCGAATCCAGCTACGGGAAGGCGCCGATCTCCAATTCGTTTCTCTGTGTGGTTGGCTGGGTAAGGGATGATGAATTCTTCGATCAAGTTTAGATCGTACCGCCCGAAATTGAACCCGGGGACGGGTAATTGGTTTATATATGCCAACAAATGCAGCTTCAGTTTATGGGCATAGGGTTTGGGTGGTTTGGGTCCTTGGTCCTCGCTTTCGGTCCTCAGTTTTGTCCACGGTGTCATCCTCCAGAGCCGACGTCGGAATACGTGCATCAAGTGCCGCGTAAGACATCACGGTAGATCGAGGAGGCAAGATGTGCCGCACTGGCTTGATTGGTCGTTTCCAGGTAGTCCATCATCCGGGTGATCAGTTCATGTGGGTCACTGGTAGAGACGAAACAGACCGGGGCAGTTGGTGTGGATACTCACACTCAAGGGAATGTGGCGCTGGATCCATTGGGTTTGGGCGGATCTGTATGGGCTCTAATAGTACTTCAAAATCGTAGCAAGCTCGGTAGGGAAAATAGCGGTGGACCATGGGGACGCCAATGCCTTCATATGTCACCTCTTCAAATATGGTGGGTGTGTTGTGGAAGACGCCGCCAGGGAACTTCCGTTTGACAGTATTGTCGCAGGTTTACTACTGGCGATGTAAAAGCAAAGATTTATTGAACACGCGATGGAATTTAGTACAACTGTACGACTGGGCGTAGATATTCATGTCCGTAATATAGGAGAAATGCGCGCCAGTGTCCGTCTGGTGAAAATTCAACTTCATAATTGTGTCGTACTTCTCCGGGAAACGATGCACGAGGCGGGCTGGGAGTTGAGGATCATCGGTGTTGTTGTCATCCACGTGTTGGACCAAACTGTGCACGAACACTTTAACCTGGAACAAGCTTTCCACTACATCCAGTTGTGATAACGGGAGCCCACTGATGATTTTCCATGTTCCGTTCACGTAAGTAGTCTTGCCAATAGTGGTTGGCAATTCGATCACACGCCTTGGGTAGGGTCTGGTCGAGATGAATAGCCAGGCAGCGAAACAGGCATTTCCGATCGCTGTAGGGTCCATTTGCCTCACCCACTAAGGCGTGCATGCCTTTCCGGATTTTCAGCCAGGGTGCTAATATGATGGGGGCGCCGATGGGGTGGTCGATCATTTTAGTCACGTAAAACGTAACATTCATCCTTATCTCCACCCTTCATTTGGTGTTGGGGCGTTGTTGCTGAGCCCATTCCAATCTATCCAAGGTCTCTAGTTGGGCCAGTGCCGTGTCTAGGGGCGTACGATCCGTAATGTGACTTGGGTAAAAGTACCGGAGCTGGTCCGTCTCCTTATGACGTAATAAATAGCCAAAGGTTACATTTAATTTGGAGGCTGTGGCTTGGTCCTCAAAAATTGTATAGGCGTAATGGAGTAGGTGGGTATTATCATTTAACCGGAAATTGTACAATTCCAATATAGGGCGATGTTGGTGAAAACAGTGCCGGATGGCAGGCCAATGACGTTGGTAGATCACACTCAGAGCTTTCGATATCGGTAACACCTCCGTGAGTGGCACTTCGGGATCTGTGGTAAAGTTTCGCTCCTCAGTGGGGTCTGAATTCCGGGTCAGTGGTGATCGAGATCTTTCACATTGCAGTCTCGGGAAGGTCAGTACTGACCCGACTCATTAAGTCCAAGCGGTGAGCGCGACGTGAAGCCTCGACAGTAGCTGTATACCGGCACCGTTCTTTTCTGTCCTGCTTCATGTATCAATACACTCGTGTGTTTGTTTTCTTAGGTCGTACTGGTGTCCTCACGTAATCGAAGACCTCGTCTGTTATACCAAGGTACCGTACAAACGGTTGTCAGAATCGGCCAATAGATTGTGCAATAAAGTCTGCTTCTCGGGCGAGTGTACCAGCACGGACAACTGTGCCGACTATATCTGCGTGGTATGTCGTTTAAGATGTAGATTTCGTAATGCTGTGCGACGTGGCTTCACCTGAACTTAGGAAGTAGCGAATACGAATTTCGAACACCGTCTCTTTTTATAGAAAATTTCATGGCACTGTACCGGGTAAATTTCCATGACGTCATCCGGGTATTTCCCAGCCGTGGCACTGCGCCGGGTAATCGTCCAATGGGTCGGATAAATTTCCATAACGTCATCCTGGTATTTCCCAGATCGTGGAACTGAGCAGGGTAGTTTTCCATGACTACGCCGGGTTAGGTAAGTATCTATGACAACATCCAGGTATTCTCGAGTTCGTGGTACTGACTCGGGTAATTTTCCACGACGTCACCGGAACGGGTAAATTTTCATGACGTCATCCCGGTATTTCCCAGCCGTGGTACTGGGCCAAGTAATTGACCACCGAGCCTGGCAAATTTATATGACGTCATCCAGGTTTTTTCCCAGATCGTGACACTGTGATCTTACGTCATC
>JAVTVY010046393.1:0-22113 GCA_036873755.1 Hanleya hanleyi | reverse complement strand
GATAGAGAAGGCAGCTGTAATAGAGCTTCCGGTTTCGGACACGTCACCCGGGTTCTATTCGCCGGTCTTTCTGGTCCCCAAGAAAGACACGTCCGAGATGCGCATGGTTATAAACCTAAAGCGCCTCAACAAGGACTATCTCACTCCACCGCCACACTTCCGCATGGAGTCCTTCCGGTCTATCCGGACAGTACTCAGACAAGGGGAATGGCTGACTTCTCTGGATTTAAGGGATGCATACCTGCATATCCCGATACATCTGGGGGACAGGAAGTACTTGAGATTCATGGTCGGCAAACGACGCTTCCAAATTCAAGTGCTTCCGTTCGGCCTATCCACTTCCCCTTGGGTGTTTACACAAGTGTTTACACCAGTGGCACAGTTCCTGCACAGTCTAGGTATAAAGTACCACTTTTATATCGACGACTCCCTGCTAAGGAATGCCTGCAAGGAACAGTTAATCCTAGACACCCAGTTTGTCTTAAGGATGTTGACTTCTCTGCGATACATCCCACACGAAGAGAAATCAGAGCTGATTCCTTCACAAAGGCGCAAATTTCTGGGGGTGGAATACGATACGCTACGAGCTCTCGCCAAACCCCCAGAAAATCGATGGCTAAAGATAACGACGAAGATACCTCAGTTCCTCAAGTTATCTCAGGCCAGGGCTTTACACTTTGCTGCGATAATCGGCCTCTTGACGTCAACACAGGACGTAACACCAAGAGGGCGGTTGCAGCTTCGTCCCTTAATGATTTACTTCAATCATCAATGGGTCGAAAGGCAGCTGAATCCGTGGATACCTGTAACACCGCTAGTCAAACAATGCCTCCAATGGTGGCTGGATCCACTCAATGTTATGCCAGGTGTGTCCCTACTTCCGTTTCGTCCGTCACATCACCTGTTCACGGACGCATCTATGGAAGGATGGGGAGCCCACCTCGAGTCCAAGTCGATATCCGGGTTATGGACAATCGAGGAACGCTCGTACCATATAAACGTGTTGGAGTTTATGGCAGTGACACATGCCATCCGCACGTGGGTGAGCGTATTGACTGACAAGAACCTGCTGGTTGCGACGGACAACACAACAGTCGTGTCCTATATCAACAAGCAGGGGGGGACGAGATCTCCGCAATTACAAAGCCAAGCGGAAATCTTTTTCGGTCTGTGTTGGGACAACAACATATCGGTGTTGGCCAGGCACATCCCGGGGGTACTGAACGTCTTAGCGGATTCGCTTTCACGACGGAATCAGATAATTCCCACGGAGTGGCAACTTCACCCAGACATAATAAAACAAATAGCTCATGTCTGGGAGATGCCACACATAGATCTGTTCGCCACTCGGCGCAACAATCTACTGCCCCTGTTCATGTCGCCGGTCCCGGATCCGTCGGCATATGCAGTGGACGCACTATCGCAGGACTGGTCAAGGATGGTAGCATATGCGTTCCCTCCTCCAGCTATCCTAGCGAAGGTACTTCAGAAGATCCGCGAACACACATGTGTCGTTTACCTGATTCAGAGTTCGTACGGGTCATGGAATTTCTGGAATATCATGTAAAAAAATGTTGCCTATTCCAGGTCCTGGAAAGTCAGGGAAATAAAGAATATTAAGCTTGGGTCAGGGAAAGTCATGAAATTTTGTATTTTTTGCTCTCAATATAATGTCCATCATGTATTTGTTTGAATTTCAATTTCTAAACTTGTCAAACGAAAATCGTGGTCGAAAAGAACTTGGGGTAAATCTAGAATTCTTTGGTAATTTCATACGGTGTTTACGTTATACGAAAACCGCGGCAGAATATTGGAAACCTTTTGCCACGTGGATCATTGACGATTATTTCGAGGTTCCCGAAATTACCGTATTCAAGAACGATAACTCTTGACGTCTTCTGTAGTGAAACGGTCGCCATTTTGTTTATTCATCGAAGCGTGCAAGTGAAAAAAAAAACAGGCTAAACTAACAAAGCTTTAGGCTATGCCGGGAAAGTGCCGGTTCAACGATATCTGGCTAGAGAATGAGCTGTACGACGGGTGGTTGGCGATATTTTCGATGTCTCATTTTTTTCAATAAACAGATGATTTGGAAGGACAAAGATATAAATGTTTCCCTCTGCTTGTCCCTGTCAGGGCTTCGGCGTAATAGTTAGTTTATGCACAACTCCTATGTGGAGGGAGCCATTATTTGATTTCTTTAGATCTGTATGATGTGTCTCATACATTTTGACTGCAAAAAGGGAGTAGTTGAGTATTTCATTTGTGCTATGGGGAGATGTCAACAGACATTGATGCTGATGTTTTATTCACTCACCAACCCAGAGAGACATTTCCATGTAATAAAATGACAGACGTCAGTGTTTCCAACAACATGTTAATCCAGTTTATAATCAACGAGGAATCAACTTTATGAAGCGGACGAACATAAAATATGCACCCTGATCTCATCGCTGGGTGACTGACACATAACGAGTGACGTTGTAGACAAGTCAATGTACTATACAACCCGATCATCATTGCAGGACTTGGCTTGTACATGCGAAATTTAGACGTTTAGTTTGTATGTATTTTCAATCCTTTACATCCCTGGACATTTCATCTTTACTTCGTGTTTGATGGATAATGAACCAAACGTCGGCACCACGGTACAGATTTAGCCCGGAAATATGGTCGACTGACTGCATGCACGTGTCGCAATACTGTCGGGCTATCGTCCCTATTGCGGTAATGGAAACTTCCACTGACCCGGTGTTGTAACCCCACAAGGCTTCCCGACGAATTGAATTGGAAGAGTTCACTTTCAAAATAGGGAAGTAAGGCACAAAAGTTTTAAACATGCATATCGCTTTTCAACAACAACAACGTGAAGGCAGATTTTTCTTTCGTTTCGTAGACTCTTTTTCTTTGTATTTCATTCTTGAAACTTGCAACTCTGGCGGACAAATTCACGACCTACGCAATTTAATTATAATAACATCAACAACTACACAGGGACTGTTTGAAGTTGAAGAAAAAGAAAAACATTTACGCGACAGATGGCTGATAAAAACTTTGGGGTTGGTAGCTTGTCGATGAAGAGGGCGGGTTACGCGCAACAGTACTGACATATTTTTAAGGATGGCCCCGAGTCTTTTAAATGAACTATGATAGAGATATCAAACATAATACACGGTTATCAATAGATCACAGTGATCAGGGTGAAGCGGTCCGCCATTTTGGATCTTCCATGAAAATAAGCGTCACATATAATTCGAACACAAGCGTTTTTCTGGAATTAGCGTGACAAATAATTTGAAAGTAGCCAATTTTTAAAGTTGCGAGTTTCATCACCGTTGTTTGTTATTGTGGGACATTTTTGATTCAATTATGTATGGCATTTGCATATTAAAATTAGGGCATGCAGACAAATAATGGCATTGACTTCGCAGGATATCCACCACCAATGAAGAATTTCAGTGTAAAAAATCTTCACATTTCTGGGAAAGTGTGCCCGAAAAGGTCATGGAATTTCCTGAAGTTGGTCATGGAAAGTCATGGAAAAGTCATGGAATTTCAGACATCCTAAGGTGTACGAACCCTGCTGATTGTTCCGTGGTGGCCAGCAAGGCCGTGGTTCCCGGAACTACTGGATCTTCTGGTAGATGTACCAAGACAGCTTCCGGTATGGCACAATCTACTGCGTCAGCCCGGAACGTCGATATTCCACAGCCAGCCAGGACTGTTCCACTACCACGTGTGCAAGTGCTCAAGCAGCACTTCGCTCAGGCGGGATTTTCAGCGGAGGTTGGGTGCCGAATGGCACAATCAATTCGACCGTCCTCTTCCGCTGTATACAACTCAAAGTGGGCAATCTTCGATCTTTGGTGTGGAGAGAGGGATATCAATCCATCCTGCGCCACTATCCCTGAAGTAGCAGAGTTTCTATTGTACCTGTTCAGGGATAGGGGCCTGGTGCCCGCTACGGTAGAAGGTTATAGGGCAGCTATTGCTCAACCTATTCTACTGGGTACTGGGATTAATCCCTCGACTGATCCAAATTTATCTGCACTAATCAAGTCATACAAGATAACTGGTCAGTCGGCTGTTCCGAAATTACCTAAGTGGGATTTAGCCTTAGTACTTCGGCAATTAGGAGAGCCACCTTTCGAGCCAATAGAAGCTATTGAGCTAAAATATTTCTCATACAAAACTTCGTTTTTGTTGGCTCTTGCTTCAGCAGCTAGGGTGTCAGAGCTGCATGCGCTCGATAAAAGGAACATCAGACACTCTAGGAACTGGAGCAAGGTAGTTCTCTCAACGGTTCCTGAGTTTGTGGCCAAGAATCAAGCCCTCTACGATTCCATATCTCGAGAGTTCACAATTCCAGCCTTATCTGATTTCCTTTCGTCCGGTCTTGAATCAGACATGTTAATGTGTCCGGTTCGGGCTCTTGCGTGTTACCTGAATCGTACAGAGGAGATCAGAGCGGGAAGGAGGCGTTTGTTTATCCCTTTCGATCCCAAAGCCAAACAAGAAATAAGTAAAAACACCATCCCGAGTTGGCTCAAAAATACGATTCGGCTAGCGTACTCCACGGCTACTGATAGGCAAGCCGCGCTTGTAAACGTTTCGGGTCACGAGATTAGGGCATTAGCGGCATCATGGCCTCTATGGACCAACAGATCGGTGACAGACATTATGAGGGCGTGCTATTGGAGGTCAAACACGACATTTGCCTCCTACTATCTCCGGGACATGACGTTGCCATGTAACGACCTCTATTCCATCGGCCCACTTGTGACCGCACAGCGGGTGTCAGGGGGACCGAGGCCAGCAATATAGCTACAAAAGTCCGGGTGTACAGTTGTAACCCTGCTTGCGGGTGAGTGCATTTTTTCTCTCGGCCCCTTTCGAAAAAAAGGGGGGGGGGGCGTATATTGCATCTCAGGCTTGAAGTCAGAGTAGCAACAGAGGTTCCCTGTGTACCATAGGCATACAGGTTATTACTGTTGTATGATTTCATGGATCCTCTGTGAGGTAGAAGATCTATGATTTCTACTTTGAACTAGTCACTATGTATGGCATTTATCACTACCACGGATTGTATCAGTTTGCCCACCTACCTTACGGTGGCACTCTATGCAAAGAGTGGAAGTGAGGTAAGTTTTCAGCGCAAATAACAAAAAAAATTTACAAGTAAATTTTCTGTTATTAAGCTAAAACTTACCTCACTTCCAGTGATGCCCGCCCAACCTCCCCGCTATGATACATCCAGACCATGTATCGCAGTGGAACAAGAAGGAAGTGGAATTGTGGGTAGCTATGCTATCAGGTGACTAGCAGGGGAGATAACTGTGTCATTTAAATTCTTACTGTGGTATTTCATGTAGACAAGAAATGCAAAGAGTGGAAGTGAGGTAAGTTTTAGCTTAATAACAGAAAATTTACTTGTAAATTTTTTTTTTTTTTAAATTAATAGGCACTTACATGTAATTGAAATAAACTATGTTGAAAATTATAAAGTTATGTGAAGAATACAAGGTTCTTTAACTTGATATGAAAATAAAAGTTATTTACTATTTTTAAAAAATATGCCTTTATGCCCCAAAATAGTTGGACAAACTAAGACGGACAATGTTAAACAAATGGGGAGGAAAACCTGTCCGTCTTTGTTTGTCCGACATTTGAAAATACTACGATTATGAATACCACAAACCAAACCGTGCTTAGGTACAGAGAAGAAATGACTGTGTATCACTATAAGTGTGTATTTTGATGGTCTGCTCTGAATATGCACTCAGAATATGCTGAAAATTTACTTATGTGTCGGACAAACGAGGACGGATTATGTCGGACGAACACTGGCAGGCAATGAAGACGGACACTGCATTTTGGTAGTGTAAAGCTAAAGTACTTGGGATGGAAGCATAAAATTTGGGGCATGTGTCACCCATCACACAAGCAAGGGGAATCTCAAACCCCATGAAATATTACTGCAAATGAAGTTAATTAGCATAATTAGTATGTCGGACGTAACATAAGACGGAAAATCTGAAGATTTTTGATAAATCTAATTTTTTTAAATATGTGTTTGCATTTGTCAGGAACTTTACATTCATCAAAAGACAGAAGGGGCATAACTTTCATTTTAATAAGGTTGGCATCATTAACTATGTAGTTGTGAGTACTTAGAGATCTCTACAATGAGGGCTTATTGGAGGACGGAAAGTGTTACGTCCAACCGTGGTGGTTAGGACTTTAAAATTCTTTTGTTAAATCACACTTTTGCATCAATTTCTACCTTTAGATCCATTCCACCTAGTGACTTCAAAGAAAGTCATCTTCTATGTGTATTATTACATATAAAAGCATCTTTTGGATGTCACCATGGTGTATGTCACAATCTTGGTGCAAATATTGGCCTCAAATCAAGCTTAATCAAGTTAATTAAAAACAAATAATTTGAAGTTGAACCTGTTATTATCTTTTCTATCTCCACAACACTCAGACAAAATAGTGGCATTTCCAGAAGTTAAAATTTCTTCATATGTAACTGTAATAAGTGACTTCAACATGAAGTGCCTGTTTGTTACACCTTAGCATATTAGTACCCATTTATTAACCTCGCCTCAGGGCTGAAATAGTGCCCGTACTAGAGAATAATGTCATGTATCGAAGAAAACACGATCTCGCTCCGTCCGAGTTTTTAACTCCGGTTTACACGTCATTTGAGTTGGCATCGCCGGAAGTGACATCATCGCCTGAAGTGACCCCGTGAAGTGACTCCGAGAAAGTCCACGAAAGGCCATGAAAAGTTCTTAAAAGTCCCCAAAAGTTCATGAAAAGTTCTTAAAAGTCCATGAAAGTCCAAGAAAAGTCCGAGGAAGTCCACGAAAGCCCATGAAATGTCCCCAAAAGGCCATGAAAAGTTCTTAAAAGTTCCCAAAGTTCATGAAAAGTTCTTAAAAGTCCACGAAAGTCCAAGAAAAGTGTGCGGTATCGGCAAGCTCCTATATTGATTGGGTATATGGCAGCACGTGTGTTTCCCGGTGTGAACAATTTACCCTATTCAGAAAGTCAAGGTAAATGATGGAACATTAGTACAGCATTTAACTTGAAATGTGAAGATGGTCCTCGCCTTTTTAACCTCGGCTGGTGTTGTTCCTATTTCTATAGGGCGTTTTCCGCTCGAATTCTCACGGATGGAGGACTGGGTTTCGGGAATATCCCTGTCTTTGTTTCGACGATGTCGCAGTCTCGTACTATTCCGGGTGAAATTAGCGCCGTAAACATCGCAGGTATACCTTTTTAGCTCGCCGTATACGAAGTAGGCGAGGTATTGGGAGAGAGAGGGGGAAAGTGGCGGTGTCGGTGTTGGTGTCGGTGTCGGTGTTGGTGTCCGGTTAGACTTTTATGTTTAGGCTGGACTTAGAAAGTTTTCTGGGTTAATCTTTTCTGTTTAGGCTGGACTTAGAATAATTTTGACTTCTTATTAGGCATGAGATGCAGTGTACATTGTATACACAGTCATACATACCAAATCACATACAGTATATTCCTTTATAGTATTTACTAATAGTTTTTGACATTATTTTATTTCAGAAGTACAATATCAAAATAACTGGCGGGGGAATCCCGCAGTACCGAACCCCTGTTAGGTTTTAATTTCGTGTCGCCTTAAATGAAGGACGCCATTTCCTAAAATTTTATCAAATTCTCGTTGACCCTGAAGCTTTTGTACAACCATATCTGTGTCCACACATTTAACTTACTATATTAATTAAAAGTGAGTTTGAATCAGTTTGTGAGCTCAGTCTTTACCCGTGCACATTATTATGGAGCATTACAGTATGATTGGACACAGTTGTCATTGCGTTCTTTTATTTGCATACAAATGTGAAGGTTTACCACAGTGCAAGTGTCCCATTGCCTGTTGGAAATGGTAGATTTAGTCCTACTATTGCACTGTTATTAGCTTTGTTTGTTCACATATCATCACACAAAGTTACACCAAGAACGTGCTCAAAATTGCACACCAATTGTTCCTAACTACATGTATACGTGAACATGTATTCATCAGATCTATGCAATGGGATGTGTAGGCTTACTTTTGGAAAAAATGTAATCTTTATTGGTAGTTATATAATATAGTTCCTCCTTCAATCCAACCTCAATATCACTAAATATAGAAATCATATTTCTTAATAAATTTATTATTTTAAATGATGTGCATTGCCAATGATGTGCAACCTCAAATGATGTGCCATCCTTAAGGGCTCGATCTTTTTGCGAAGCTGCATATATCTCTTATATGTGATACTAACCTATTAGGTAGGAGATGCAGTGTACATTGTAGGTTTATACTTGGTGTAAGAATTACGCACAAGACAGAGCCTACAATAGCCTGTCTGAGCTCAACAATGCGTCTAGACGTGACCCTTTTCAGCTGCACAAAAGCCTCAACAATGTGTTCTTACACCGACCTGTTACATATACACAAACACGTCAAATCAACTACAATATATTCCTTTATAGTAATTACTAATAGTTTAATGACATTATTTCATTTCAGAAGTACAATATTAAATATTAACCCCTGGTGGTTTGGAATTTTGTGTCGCCTTTAATGAAGAACACCATTTCCTTCAATTTTGGTATCGAATCCCATTCCTCGTCATGATTTAACCTCAAGCTTTTGCACGAACCATATTTGTCCAGGCATTTCACACCCACATCTCAAACCAAATTTCAATTGTACTTTTGGAAAAAAAGGTATCTTTATTTCAAGTTTTATAATATAGTTCATGTTTCAATCCAACTTCAACATCACTGACAAAGAAGTCAAATTTTTATTGCAATATGTATTGTCATTGCCAGTGATGTGCAACCTGAAGGGCTCGATCTTTATGTGAAGCTGCATGTTATTGAATACCCAAAAGGCGAGCTGCCGGGTTACACATAACCCTTGTTTCAGTACCCTTAACCAGGTCCGCCGACTCTTTTTCCGCTACTTCTTGTCCGTCCGAAGTATCTCTACTGGTCGAAGGTATAACTTCCGCCACGTCGTTATGCTTATTTCGGCGGTGTTGTCTGTTAAAATTTGCGCCGCAAACATAGCAGGTATACTTTTCACTGTTGTCCGCGGTATGTACGGTGGTCAGATGCCTTTTTAGACCATCTTTCGTAGCGAATGTTTTTGTACAGGTACCGCATTCGAAAGCCCTCACCTCGTAAACTCTATTATCCGGACAGTTCACTTCTCTCATATGATGATCTAGGGTATGTTGTGAAGCGAAATAGGACAGACATCTTTCACACCGGAATTCAGACATGTTGTACGAGTCAGATATGAATCAGCGAGATGGATCGAATACAAGTCAAAATCAAGTTATGAGGGTTAGTCGATACTTCGCTATATTTAAACCGTGCGATTTCTGTTATTCAATCACAGCTGTTACACCGTCGACTATAGTACAATCTCACATGAATACATCGGTATGTTCTACAATCAATACGATTCTGTAATTGGTAACATCGACCGTTCTACCTATACAGCGAATCAATATTTACCGTGTCAAATGTACCGTGTATTATCCAACACCAAATGTCGCCATATACCTATCACAATAACGCTTTTCTTGTAACCTAATATACGCCGTGTTTTCAAATCTTTATGAACGGTTAACGTACAAATTCGGAGAAATTATTTATAATATCATAAATCTATACTATATATTTTTATTGAAATAACACCCTTCTTGTAAAACCGATATAGAGTAAAATATACGCCGTGTTTTGAATCGTTATTAACGATTATCGTATTTATAATATCATATGTAGGTCTATACTAATTTATTTATAATATCATATGTAGGTCTATACTATATATATATTTAGGTAAATTATAACTATATAATTTATTAATGTCAAATCCCAATAATCTATACAACTAGAAGTGACGTATGACGGCGGTCGGTGAGTGGAGGAGTATTTGAGTGGAGGAGTAATACCTGTGATACGCATTATACACTACTCACATATATGCAGATAGTGATGGATCAGAAGCCTTATGAAAATGACTTCACCTGTTTTATTAAGGTTAAATGTAACATTAGCAGTAATTTTTAAAGAAGTGAAGACAGGCTCTCCAAATTCATAATACATGTGCAATTGGTGACTGACTAGAAGCCTATCCCAGTTGACTAAACCTATTTTTTCAAGGTTATATACTTTATATTATGATATAACATGAAATATAGCTTGGCTTTCTAAATTAATACCACATCTGCAACTGATGATGGACCCGGAGTGCATGAATATGTCTGACTTCAAAAACTGTATGTTAAGTCACATTTTTAACTGTCAACAAACACTTAAAATCTAACATTGTTATCATCAACATTGTGGTTGTTCGCGTGTGTTGCAACAGCCTCATACTTCGACAGTAAATTAAACCATGACATATCGACTGAACTGGTGAAACCTCCACCACTTCCAAGCTCTGACATACCACGTCACTGTCAGAATATGGGTACCATGACACAGTGATAGATCACACAGCCAGTGAAGGTTCCCGATTTATGTTGAATATCGTTGTTGCCTATTATTAGCAGCATGGCTTCAATGCATTTTGCTGCGAAGAATAATGCGATATTTAGCACTGTAATATCACTTCTCTTTATTGCACCATGTAAGCGACCTGTCTGTGTCTTGTGCGCTGTCCTCGGTGTTTTATAGGGTGGATGGAGGGTGTCTGGTTCCATGCTGCTTCAAAGATTTCTTCTTTGAAGTGGCAGGAACACAACTGGGCTGGGTGTTGCTTAGTTGGTTCGTCGTGATATAGCTGAAATATTGTTGAAAGTGACGTTAAATTCTATTCACTCACTCACCGTAAGCGACCTGTCTGTGTCTTGTGTGCGATCCTCCGAGTTTTATAGAGTGGATGGTGGTTATCTGTTTCCATGCTGTAAGTAAAGAGGAATGCAACTTCACTTGGCTGGGGGGTGCTTAGTTGGTTCATCGCGATATAGCTGAAATACAGTTGAAAGCGACGTTAAATTCTATCCACTCACTATTAGCAGCATTTTACAACAACAACAGTTTGCTGACTTCCAGTTGTCTGTCAGTTTTATTTGCCGGCATTGTTTCAGATAGAATACAACAGCTTATTTCATACAATCAGGAATGAAAAAAAAAGGTTGAAATCAATGTTCCAACTTTCGTAGAGAAATAAAAGGAGCAATTTGAAATTTTGTTTTTATTCTGATATTCAATTTTTCAATGTTGGCGCAATGGCGGGTCCGTGAAATACAAAATTAAGTTTTGTACTGCCTCACACTGGATTTCGCCCATTAGTAAAGAAATCCCTTCTCAGAGGCGCTACTACCAGGGATGATTCCTGATTGCTCATCCTCCACAGGTATATGCCCCACCTAAATTGCCACACCTAATAGAGGGTGTGCCCCATTTTAGGGAGATCTACATTGTAAACCCTGTGAGTACCAATTTATGTGTGACACATGTATTCGGGGAAATGCTCTTCTCCCGTGTTTCACATGAGCTTTCATTTGACCCTCAATCTCACCTGACCGTCACCCTTCTCATCTCCCCCTCACCCTCACCTCATTTCACCCCCAGTCTCATCTGACCCACACCCTTCTCATTTGACCCTCACCATCATCTCACCCTCCTCATCTCACCCTCACCTTCCTCATTTGACCCTCACTCTCATCTGACCCTCACCCTTCCTCATCTCACTCTCATCTCACCCTGACCTTCTTCATTTGACCCTCATTCTCATCTGACCTTCACCCTCCTCATCTCACCCTCAGCTTCCTCATTTGACCCTCACTCTCCTCTTGACCCTCACCCTCTTCATATAACCCTCACCTTCCTCATTTGACCCTCAGTCTCATCTGACCCTAATCCTCCTCATCTGACCCTCACCCTCATCTTCCACATTTGACCTCTCATCTGACCTTGACCCTCCTCATCTCATGCTCACCCTCATCTCACCCTCACCTTCCTCATTTTACCCTCACTCTCATCCGACCCTCACCCTTCTTATCTCACCCTCGCCCTCCTTGTCTCACCCCCACCTTCTCCATTCGACCCTCACTCTCATCTGACCCTCACCCTTCTCATGTGACCGTCGCCCTCTTCATCTCATCCACACCTCCCTCATCTCACCACCACCCCCATCTCACCCTCTCCTTCCTCATTTGACCTTCACTCTCACCTGACCGTCACCCTTCACCCTACTCATCTCACCCTCACATTCACCTCCCTCATTTCACCACCAGTCTCATCTGACCAACATCTTTCTCATCTGACCCTCACCATCATCTCGCCCTCCTCTGCCTCATCTGACCTTCATTCTCATCTGACCCTAATCCTCCTCATCTGACCCTCACCCTCACCCCATCCTCAACCTCCTCAGGGTTGGAATATAATCCGTCTTTTCCACATTACTCCTCAGACAAACCCTGACATTGGGACAAAATGAATGAATGAATGAATGTTTATTCACCAAATCTACAGCCATAGGATAACAAAATTATAGAATATCAGAATGAATATAGTGATTATCATATAATTTCACTTTGCCCAATCTTTTAACCCAAAACAATATTTTGAACTGTTGATAACTGGCATTTTTAGCCCACCATCACCAGATAGTGGGCTGTTCAAATCGCTTTCCGTCTGTGGTCCGTCGTCCGTCCATAAACAATTCTTGTTATCGCGATTTCTCAGGAACTACTGGATGGATCTTTCTCAAATTTGGTACACAGGTTCTCCTTGGGGCCGAGTTGTGCAAGATACCTTTTCTGGTCCGATTTGAAAATCCAATATGACCACAAGGCGGCCATCTTGGATTTCCCCATGAAACCTTGTTATCTCGATTTCTCAGGAACTACTGCATGGATCTTTCTCAAATTTGGTACACAGGTTCCCCTTGGGGTCTAGTTGTGCAAGACACCTTTTCTGGTCCGATTCGAAAATCCAATATGGCCACCAGGCAGCCATCTTGGATTTCCCCATGAAAATTTGTTATCGTGATTTCTCAGGAAGTACTGCATGGATCTTTCTCAAATTTGGTACACAGGTTATCCTTGGGATCTAGTTGTGCAAGATACCTTTTTTGGTCCAATTCGAAAATCCAATATGGCCACAAGGCGGCCATCTTGGATTTCACCAGGAAACCTTGGTATCGCGATTTCTCAGGAACTACTGCATGGATCTTTCTCAAATTTGGTACACAGGTTTCCCTTGGGGTCTTGTTGTGCAAGATACCTTTTCTCGTCCGATTCGAAAATCCAATATGGCCACAAGGCAGCCATCTTGGATTTCCCCATGAAACCATGTTATCGCGATTTCTCAGAAACTACTGCATGGATCTTTCTCAAATTTGGTACACAGATTCCCCTTGGGGTCTAGTTGTGCAAGATACTTTTTTCGGTCCGATTCGAAAATGTAATATGGCCACCAGGCGGTCATTTTGGATTTTCCCATGAAACTTTATCTGGATTTCTCAGGAAGTATTGCATGGATCTTTCTCAAATTTGGTACACAGGTTCCCCTTGTGGTCCAGTTGTGCAAGATACCTTTTTTGGTGGCCATCTTGAATTTTCCCTTGAAACATTGTTATCGGGAATTTTCAGGAAATACTTCATGGATCTTTCTGAAATTTGGTACACAGGTCCCATATGGGGCCTAGTTGTGCAAGATACCTTTTTTGGTCTGATTCGAAAATCAAAGTTGCGCTTCAAATTAATATGGTATTCCCGAGTTGTGTCGTTGCATCACAATAGTAGGCAGATCAAACGGTGGGGCATATTCTATATATTGACTTTTGAGAATATCCATACCTTCACCTTCTATATCAAGGAGTTCAAATGATTCCGAATTAAAATGTATTTCTTCAAATTTTAAATCAGTTTACTTTAGTCCATGTCATTGCAAGTGAACTACCCCACCGTTTTTGGCTACACGAAGGTGCGTCACTCTTGTGACACAATGTCTCAACTCGACAACTGTAGACTACTGCGTGTTTCGATCCAAGAGAGATAATCAAGATTCAGACACTTTCAAACTTTCAACATTACTGCACAGACCAGATCCCTTCAGTATTAAGTTTTGTACCATCTTACTATTTTCGAGCATGGTATCTTAATAGAGATAACTCAAACTAGCCCAGTAAACAGAACAGAATTAGCATTTGTTCCCAAAATCTTAAGTATGTTTCATAGCTCATGCGAAAGTGTCAAAGAGATTTGTCTTCGCTTCCAGTACCCAATGATGACATGGGCGAAAAAAAAAAATACTACAAAATGAAGATGAAGGATCCTCTGGACATTCACTTTCAGATTAACTTTGCTCATTTCACTTGTACTATAACAACCGACATCAAGTACAGTTTCTAGAAATCTTGAAACTTAGAAAGATAATATCTTGGTATTTTCCAGTGTCCCTTTTTCAATCAAATTCGAAATTCTGCAAACAAAATCGTTCGTTTGTTCTTAGTAACAATGGACAAAAAGATCCTCTTGTCATTAGCTTACAATTATCGGACAATGGTGGGCGCCAAGATCCTTCAGGATCTCTCGTATACATATGTACTACATGTATATTTTCCCAGAATTAAAAAAAGTGTCATTATGTATAGAATAATGTAATGTGGCAAATTATTGAAAAGAAAATATATATGCCAACTATAACCAGTTCAAAATGTCGGTGCACAGACAGGCTCGTCTTTGTTCTGTAATTAGTGTGAAAATGAGCCAATCTGAGGTCATTAAATTTTAAGTCCTATTCACTTGGCTTTTCATCATCAGATCTATGATGCTTAAAGTGACACAAGAACACAGAAAGGTAGGATAAAAAAAAAAAAAAAACACACAAAAACCGCTGATGGATGAGAAAAATATACACTGACCAAGGATGAGGAAATGGTTACAGAGGCTGTGAAACCATCACTAGATGGTGGGCTGTTCAATTCGCTTTTCGTTCGAGGTCCGTCATCCGTCCTTAAACAATTCTTGTTATCGCTTGGTACACAGGTTCCCCTTGGGGTCTAGTTGTGCAAGATACCTTTTCTGGTCGGATTCGAAAATCCAATATGGCCACCAGGCAGCCATCTTGGATTTCCTCATGAAACCTTGTTATCGTGATTTCTCAGGAACTACTGCATGGACCTTTCTCAAATTTGATACACAGGTTCCCCTTGGGGTCTAGTTGTGCAAGATACCTTTTCTGGTCCGATTCGAAAATCCAATATGGCCACCAGGCAGCCATCTTGGATTTCCCCATAAAACCTTGTTATCGCAATTTCTCAGGAACAATTGGGGTCTAGTTGTGCAAGATACCTTTTCTGGTCCGATTCCAAAATCCAATATGTCCATCAGGCGGCCATCTTGAATTTCCCCTTGAAACATTGTTATCGTGAATTCTCAGGAAATATTTCATGGATCTTTCTGAAATTTGGTACAAATTGTTGTGACATTGCATCACAAGAGTGGGCGGATCAAACGGTGGGGCATATTCTATATATTGACCATAGAGAATATCGATACCTTCACCTTCCATATCAAGGAGTTCATATAATTCGGAATTAAAATGTTTTTCTTCAAATTTGAAATCAGTTTTCTTTAGTCCACGAAGTTGCAAGTGAACTGCCCCACCGTTTCGTCTGCCAGCGGGTCAGCTACATGCAAGGACGTCACTCTTGTGACACAATGTCACAACTCGACAACTGTAGACTACTGCATGTTTCGATCCAATGGAGATAATCAGGATTCAGACACTTTCGAAGTTTCAACATCACTGCGTGGGCCAGATCCCTTCAGTATTAAGTATTGTACCATCTTACTATTTTCGAGCATGGTATCTTAAAAGAGATATAGCAGAATTAGCATTCGTTCCTAATTATAAAATCTTAGGTATGTTTCATAGCTCATGCCAAAGAGATTTGTCTTTGCTTCCACTACCCAATGATGACATGTGCAAAAAAAAAAATAAAAAAAAAAATACTACAAAACGAAGACGAAGGATCCTCCATACATGTACATTCACTTTCAGACTAACTTTGCTCATTTCTCTTGTACTATAACAACTGACATAAGTACAGTTTCTAAATATCTTGAAACTCCTGAAACTTAGAAAGATGATATCTTGGTGTTTTCCAGTGTCCCTTTTTCGATCTTTTTCGCTCAGTTTCGAAATTCTGTAAACAAAATTACAAATCACTCGTTTGTTCTAAATAACAATGGACAAAAAGATCCTCTTGTCATTAGCTTACAATTATCAGACAACTGTGGGCGTCAAGATCCTTCAGGATCTCTCGTTATTTTTAAGAATCCACAAATTTCTGCCTTGGAAAGTGTACAAGTTTCTGGGTGTCATGGTTTTATAGCGCACAGGTTTCAGACAAGCTGGTTAAGGGCACACTCTGAGGTGATCAAAAAGTACAAGACGTTTGATCGAGTTTCCAAATCTGATGCTCAAATTAAAATTATACTTCATTCATTTCCTTAAAAAATTACTGCGGCAAACCCATTTTTGCTGAAGCAAAATCTTTTTGCCTCGCAATATTTTTCCGAGGCTAATTTTCTGAATTAGCAGGGCTGCACAGTATACATGTATTTGACCATTTTGTGGAATATTTCCATGGACCCATTCAAAGCCATTCTACCTAGTTAGCATGCAGATATTTTAGCATGAGGACTAATATAATTGACAAGATTGATGCATAGGGATATTCCGGTTATTGAATATGAAAGTAATTTGATTCATTGGACTATTTTGTTGTAGAAAACAATGAATTTCATTCCAAATTTCCTTCGAAGAGGTGGGAAGAGATCTGATTCCCTTCCTGCAGAAGGAGGCCACATGATAAGAACGAATTCAGCATGTGCAGAAGATCGAAATGGCACGGAATATGATGAACAGGAACTTATGGAAAAATTGTGGAATAAAATAGAGGACAGAAAACGTGAGGAATTTTCACTTAAAAAAGTATGTATATTTGAATCCTGTTTGTATTTTGAACTCCATAGAGATCACCACACACTCGATCAGTCCATGGGATTGGGGAACAACTTAGGACGACTTGGGACAAAACACTTATTTTTTTGTTTACAAGTGACATGTTAGAAGGCCATAGTGAAATATGAAGCCCAGCGCATATGAGAGTTTTCAAACACCAGTTTCTGGATATTTTGACAACAGTGTCCGAAACACCAGATCCTGGATTGAAATATTACCTTTGTTTAATATTTGGACAAAAAACTCAGGTGTCCTAAAACTCCTTGGTTTTAAACCTCCCGTGTTTTGTCGCAAAGCTCCCCTTCTAACAAACCACCATTATCCCTCCTTTGGACATCCCCTTGCAAAGAAAAAAAGATTTTAACTCCCCTTGTCTGGTGTCAACCAGATGGTATGCTCTGTCCATGTGTAGTGTGTCATAACCTCACTTTTCTTTTTTTGCAAGTCAACAGAGTACACGTGTTAGTAGACGGTGTTCTATTTAGAGTAGAATTTGTGTCCAGGTATCCTCCCTCTGTACCAGCAACTTCCCAGCCTTTTTGGATCCGGGCAAGAAGATCCTATACTGGGAAGATACCCCAGGTTCAAAGCGTACGACGGACAGTACTCAAGTACAGCCACATGTACGGCTCTCAGATCCGGATCCATTACATCCAGATCCCCAACACCTAAATGTAGAGTCGTTCTCCATCCAAGAGTCGGAATGTCCTTCAAAATCAAGATGGCGGGGGCTTATCGACTGAAACAAAACTTACCCTGGCTATCGGAAAGGATAGGGCCTCATCCAAGAGAAAGAAACATCAGATGGCGCTATCAACTGGTCCTGAACAACCGCCAGAGACGTCGATCGATCCTACGACTTTCCCGCCATCGCCAGAGTGGATTCGTCTTATGGAACGCTAAGAGGAAGAGGAGGACACTTCCTTCACCTACCTCAAGAGATCCGGTGGATTTAAAGTGTATGCTATGCATAACCGACTATTCCCTGACAAAAGTGCCCAAGTGGAAGGTTACCTAGCTAACGTCTCTCTGTTTTCCAAGACCATGTCGATGGAGTTCCCAATTAGACAGGCAGAAGAACTTGATCCAGGAGATCGGCAACTGCCAAGATACCAGTGCCTGGGTTACATCAAGCGAGATTGACTTTCTCTGTCGATTCTTGGACTCTTTAGACAGGGCTAATGCCCACATCATGCAGCCTTCATGTTAGCTACAGCCCTCCAAGCGAGAAGAGTGGCACATCTCAAGACGATGAAGATGGATGTCACAGACCACACTAAGAAGGAACTACTTCATTAACCTTAATACAGTGTCAAGACAATGTTCAATGACGCCGCCGTGAGAACTGACATCCTAGATGAAAGCTCATCCCTCTTAATGGAAGCTTTCATCAAACAACAACTAGCTCAAAGCAAGTGCCGGCTGATGAGAGTAATATTCATCCCACAGTCAATCTCATCATGTCATCATTTCAAACATTTCATCATCCTGAGGTAGGAGGAAGGCTCCAGATATTTTGGTGAAATTGGGAACTTCAGACAGGTGGGTGCTGCGAATAGCAAGAAGAGGATTTCATTTCCTCTTCATACAGTACCCCTGACTTATCATTCATCCAGAGCTATCAACGATCCCGATTCGTCTAGAACATCTGGAAACTTTACTAGCTTCAGGCAGTTCGGGAATTACCTCATGACAAAACTACACCCTGGGATTTACAATCCGGTATGCCTGATACCAAAGAAGAGCACGGGCCAACTGTCCATGATTATAGATCTGTGATGTCTCAACAGCACCAGAATTTGAGATGCTATTCATCCCATCCCTACGCTCACGTCTTCAGCTGGAGGCCTGGATGGTGTCTGTCGATCTGCAAGATGCTTACCTTCACATCCTATTTTTCTCATCTCGTCATTATTTGCATTTCGTCATCACTGGAAGGAGGTTCGAGTGACAAGTTCTTCCTTCTGACATCTCCATCGCCCCTTGGTGCTTCACCCGCATGACCCATCCCATCACATCATTTCTGCACCTCAGGCATCAACGTCAAAATTTATATAGACAACATCCTGCTGTGGTGCGTGGACAAGCAATTTCTGGTGAAACAGACAGTTCATCCTTCAAACCCTGTGCCAAACCAGTTTCATTGCACACCTCGAGAAGTCCGAACTTCAGCTGGCCCAACCGTAGAATTATATAGGAGCCCTCATCGATATGCACAACAGGATTGTTCATCTGCCCCAAGATTGTTGGAACCAGATCCAACTTCCAATACAACTATTTAGCTCATCACAGTTTTAGCCCCTATGACAGTGGCAAGCACTACTGGGACTGCTGGCATCCACTGAGGAAGTGTGAGACACCTACAATTTCATGTACGACCATTCCTACAAGCATACCTCAACAATCCAAGGATTTTGGCACCGGAGGAGCTTCAACCTTTCCTGTTATTTGCGCTGAAAACTTACCTCACTTCCACTCTTTGCATTTCTTGTCTACATGAAATACCACAGTAAGAATTTAAATGACACAGTTATCTCCCCTGCTAGTCACCTGATAGCATAGCTACCCACAATTCCACTTCCTTCTTGTTCTACTGCTTCGTAGGGCTGGAAGTAAACATTGTCAACTCCGTGAAAAAGTGCCTATTCTAGCGAAACTACTCACAGTTGGATTACCTCAGACGTCTGATTTCCTGCAAGAAGTCCTTTGGGAAGTATTCTATAAGTTATCAGCGTAAAAATGGCTCAAAATATGTCTCAAATGTCATGCATCTCTTGTGGAGGTGACAAGCCTAGTTATGACCTTCACTCAACGTGTCCGCCATGCCGCCAGGGAAGAATCTGTACATGGGACACGGCCTGTGAAGAGTGTATTGTGTGGGCGCCCGGCATATTCCAGGTGTATCTAGCCGGTTCTCTGGCAGCTAACGAGGGGAATGATGTTGTTAGGCCTACCAATCTCGCCAACGAGACATATGTAGCACAGTCTCCTCGTACTAGTGTAGGCGAGGAGTCTAGGGGGCTTGTTAGTTCTGTAGCTGGGTCTATGTTAGTCAGCCTATTGAACGTAAATAAAGATAAACAAACGCCCCCCCCCCCCGCTCACGATGCTTCCATTTCAGACCAGGCGAAGGGTCAGTCAGGTAAGGCACCGACCCGGTTGGTACAGGTGGAAGGGATAATCGAAGATTTGGAGTCTGGCACTACGACGACTGTGGACGTGGAGATTCCAATTGAGCGGACGCCTGGATACGACGATGAAGGGAAATCGGTGACGGACCCAGGCCTAGCGTGGGAAAGCCAGGGGACTCCGATCTCTCGATCGGAGTCAACTTATGACTACGAAAACTTAGGCAGCACTAGTGTGGGGCCTAATGTTAAGTTTTCATTTGGGTCCGGGGTTGGGAAAATACCTTCCTCGACGCTGTCGAGGCCTGGACTTCCCGGTCGCTCAGTTACGCCTTTAACTGTTGCTTCCGGTTTGTCTGAATTTTCCCAACCTGCTTCCGGTTACTCTGGTGGCCTTCCTCGTCCCCCTGCCGAGACGTTTGTATCTACGAGCCTTCTGGGCCACCAGAGATTAAGGTTCCCGCAACAACGGCACTATGGTATGTATTCAGGTACCTATGATATGTCAATTTTTTTGCCTGTGTCTGAGTTGCGTTATCAAGAACCCTCAATCAGATCAGGTCAAATTATGCGGCATCCGGTTGCTGGTCTACCTTCGCCCTTGCGTGGCTTAGGTCAGATATCTGCTTCCGGGGGTGTTCGTGGTACGGGACCGGGATTATTACGTATGATGCGTCCTCCTATACGTGCTTCCGGTTTACGACCTCGTATGCCAGTTCACCGATCTTTACAGTGGCCGTGCTCACGTCCAGCTGGAAGGTCCTTGAGTGTGAACACACCTCGTCAGGCCTTGCTTCCGGTCCACTCTCAAGTGACTGATCCCACCTTGGCTGCCATACTGCGCGGTATGGAACAGCAACGTGAAGAAATGAAGGAATTTAGAGAGATGATGACCAGTCAATTCCGGAGTAGTTCGCCACTGCTTCCGGTTGCGACTGAACAGTCTAGGAAACCGGAAGCTAATTTGTCGAGGTCTATCCCTTCCAATACTCCCTCCTGGCAGGAAGCCCCGGAAGCTATGGAAGTGGATAGGGACCAGTACGGTAGATCTGAATTGAATGAACCTACCAATACTGATCCGGATGCTAGGAAATATTATGAGCTTATTTCCGGCATCTATGACTTGATTCCTGATATGCAGCTTCCGGTCCCACATGCGGGGGATATTGAAACTGAATCAGGAGAGTCAAACCGGGTTACGAGGTCGGCTACCACGCTTCCGGCCTCAACTGCTATTCATTCTATTTGCCACTTGTTCCATAGAACTTTAGCAGAACCCACTTCGCAGGAGGAACGTGCTATAAGGTTGAGACCAAAAGCTCGCTTCCGCCCTGCAGGATCTTCTGGTCCGTTCCCAGTACAGAAGCCAAACATACGAAGTTACGGCGTACATAACTCACCGTTTAGCTTCCAGTCTGCAGAGGTGAACGGCGACTTTCAGTATTTATGCCCTAGCAATACTAAAGTGCCTAGTAATCCAGATGTTCCTTGCACGAACAAACAGGCCGCAGTACTTGAGGAAACTGCTCGACAAGGAGTGGCGATTACGAATCACCTCGACTGGTTTCTTAAAGCCATAAAGGATGGTTTATTCTCGCTGTCGGGCGCGGAGAGTCAAGAACAGTTACAGGAGGGTATAAACCTCGTTCTTGACTACGAGAAGATTGCTTCCGGTGCTGTAGAAGATTTACTGGTACACAATGCCTACCTATCTTCTATGCTAGTGTATTTAAGGAGAAAGGCCTTCATTCCTTTTATGCATAGTTACACACCGGAAGCAGTAAAGAGGAGTCTACTAGAGACATCTACGGCTCCTTCTTTGCTGTTTGGTGATGCTGTTGCCGAAGTTCGACCTGAAATGGATCGTATAGAGCATGACAGGTCAGTTGCTTCCGGTGCTTCGTCTAAGAGACCTATGGCTTCCGGGTCGGGTCCAAAGGCGAAGAAGGCTAAGAAGAAC